>CM050513.1:6668432-6843432 GCA_027563665.1 Antrozous pallidus
GTTTTTGTCTTAGCAGCAGCGGGAGAATGAGGCCTCCTGGGGCGGTGTTGTTGGCAGCAGCGGGAGAATGAGGCCGCCTGGGGCGGTGTTGTTGGCAGCAGCGGGAGAATGAGGCCTCCTGGGGCGGTGTTGTTGGCAGCAGCGGAGAATGGAGGCCGCCTGGGGAGGTGTTGTTGGCAGCAGCGGGAGAATGAGGCCTCCTGGGGGCGGTGTTGTTGGCAGCAGCGGGAGAATGAGGCCGCCTGGGGCGGTGTTGTTGGCAGCAGCGGGAGAATGAGGCATCCTGGGGCGGTGTTGTTGGCAGCAGCGGGAGAATGAGGCCGCCTGGGGCGGTGTTGTTGGCAGCAGCGGGAGAATGAGGCCGCCTGGGGCGGTGTTGTTGCAGCAGCGGGAGAATGAGGCCTCCTGGGGCGGTGTTGTTGGCAGCAGCGGGAGAATGAGGCCGCCTGGGGCGGTGTTGTTGGCAGCAGCGGGAGAATGAGGCCGCCTGGGGCGGTGTTGTTGGCAGCAGCAGGAGAATGAGGCCTCCTGGGGCGGTGATGTTGGCAGCAGCGGGAGAATGAGGCCGCCTGGGGCGGTGTTGTTGGCAGCAGCGGGAGAATGAGGCCGCCTGGGGCGGTGTTGTGGGCAGCAGCGAGAGAAGCAGGCCCCCTGGGGCGGTGTTGTTGGCAGCAGCTGGAGAATGAGGCCTCCTGGGGCGGTGTTGTTGGCAGCAGCGGGAGAATCAGGCCGCCTGGGGCGGTGTTGTTGGCAGCAGCGGGAGAATCAGGCTGCCTGGAATGGTGTTATGGGCAGCAGCAGGAGCATCATGCAGCCTGGGGAGGTGTTGTTGGAAGCAGCGGGAGAATCAGGCCGTCTGGGATGGTGTTATTGGCAGCAGCAGGAGCATGAGGCAGCCTGGGGCAGTGTTGTTGGCAGCAGCGGGAAAATCAGGCCCCCTGGGGCGGTGTTGTTGGTAGCAGTGGGAGGAAGAGGCCCCCTGGTGCGTTGTAATCCTCAGCAGCAGGAGAATCAGGCTGCCTGTGATGGTGTTATGGGCAGCAGCAGGAGCATCAGGCAGCCTGGGGAGGTGTTATTGGCATCAGCAGGAGCATCAGGGAGCCTGGGGCGGTGTTGTCGGCAGAGGATGGAGGAACAGGCCCCTTGGGGAGGTGTTGTTGGTATCAGTGTGAGGAAGAGGCCCCCTGGGTCGGTGTAATCGGCAGCAGGGGGAGAATCAGGGTTCCTGGGTTGGTGTTATGGGCAGCAGCAGGAGCATCAGGCAGCCTGTGATGGTGTTATGGGCAGCAGCAGGAGCATCAGGCAGCCTGGGGCGGTGTTGTTGGCAGCAGCGTGAGCATCAGGCCCCCTGGGGCGGTGTGGGTGGCAGCAGCAGTGGTATCATGTCCCCTGGGGCGATTTTGGTGGCCACTTCGAGTGCATCAGGTCCCCATGGGGCGGTTTTGGTTGCCTCGGTTTTTCTAACTCTCTATCCCTCTCCCTTCTTCTCTTTAAAAATCAATAATATATTTAAAAACAAGTACTTATTTTATGCGGTTCGATCTTACAAATAACCTTATAAAACAGGTCCACTGTTCATCCTCTAGACAGTCCAGAAATGAGCTGACGATCACAATGTGATTAAGTCACAGAGCCGGGATTGGATCCCGGCAATGTGACCCAAACCCTGTGTTCCTCAGCACCGTCCCATGCGCAAACAGCACAAACACTGACATCCTACGAGTGCCCACTCTGTCTCTGCCCGCTTCCAATGGGACCAGGAACGGAGGCTGGCCGGGACTGGAATTGGGACGGACTGTTTGTTCTGGGAGTAAACAAGGATGCAGCGGCTATCCCTGTAGAATGAGCATTGACATCGCTCTCACCCGGGCAGGGACACGCTTGCTAATTTTCACTTACCTCCCTAATGCCTCCTCACAAAAAGGTGGTGAGTGGAACAGTCTCAACACTTTGAACAGAGACCATTTTCCTTTTAGCTGTTGGTTTCATCATAATCACCGCCTGCTCCAGTTCGGGCTGCAACTTCATGGGAAAGTAAACGGCCTGTGAGAGAAACACAATCATGTACGTTTTTATATTTTACATTAGAATCTCCATTTTAGTGCAGTTGTTTCTTTCACTTCCAGGGCCATTCATTGGTTTCGCCCAACAAAATCCATCTTTTTGGGCTTACCTGTGCCAATGCTTAATGACTTTAAGAAAATACCAATAAATCAACTCTTTGTCTATAATCTTCCACAACATGCCATCTATGTGATCAAATACAACTTTTTGAAGATAATTCCAATGTAAGCGGTTTAACCGTTATTTAATGATAAATATATAAAATATTAGCAATCGTTGCCACACTCTTCGTTTTAATTTGTATCATATATAAAGCCTTAAATTACTGTACTTTGCCAGTTTTCTATTTTTACTATTAAAACAGCCTTTGTCCTAGAACGCTGGGGAATTCACAGACAATGTGGTCACTGCAGGTTCTGGCAGGCAGGCGGAGCTGGGGAAACACTGCTGAAATGTGAAACATTAGAGGTTCCCCAAGTCCAGGGATCATGGCCCTTTCCCCTTGCTGAGCCCCAGTCTGTGCTGTGCTTTTTGCACAAATAAATCCAAGCGTCTGCGTCCCCTCATCAGGAAGGTTGTCAATGAAAACCTTCAGGAATGTTCTATTTGAAAAGTTGGCTATCTCATAGGTTTCAAATGGACAGGAAAGTGTTCAGCTCTCAAGGGAAAAAAAGAACAACCCCATAGCACCTCACAGTGATTAGACATGTATGTATCGTACAAGCAATCACTCCAGTATAACTAGTACCGTCCGGTCAGCACGCATAGTTTTACAGTATAATTGACTCCATTCCTTAGGCCGTGCTTTATGTTCTGGGTGCTGTCACTTCAAGACGTCTCTGTCTATCAGTTATGAGCCCGTGGAAGACTTCCAACCAGCACTCACTCACAGAAGCCAGGGATGCGTGCATGCCTTGTACACTCACCTTGTCAGGTTCTTCTATTTGAAGTGGACCTAACAGGGAGACACTCTGAGAACAGCATTTCAATAGAATAGAACGAAGGGGGCCTTACCGGGAGATCAGTTTCTTTTCCTGGAAAAGATTCAGTCTCAGCATCTAGGGGAACACAGAACAACGGTCAGTAAACTGGTGGCTGCTCACCATGAGTTCCTTAGGAAGCTCTGCTTGCTGTGGACTAGGGGCCATGGTGTAGGGTGGGGGCTGGGTACCAAGTATGGGTGAGCCACTGCTGGGTCATCGTACTGGGTGGGAAAGATGGCAAGGAAGGAGAGAGGTAATGGTATGAGTTGAAGAATCTTTTTTTAAAATGTATTTTTATTAATTTCAGAGAGGAAAGGAAAGGGAGGGAGAGAGAGAGATAGAAACATCAATGGTGAGAGACAATCATTGATTGGCAGCCTCCTGCACGCCTCCTACTGGGGATGGAGCATGCAAGCAGAGCATGTGCCCTGACCCGGAATCGAACCATGACGTCCTGGTTCACAGATTGATGCTCAACCACTGAGCCAAACCAGCTGGGCTGAAAAACCTTTTTATAGCTATTTTCTTACACATGGGAAATGGAATATTAAACGTGCATCACTTAATGGTGGAATTCCCACAGTACCTTGATCCTGAGGGTGCACCCGGATTGATCGATTGTTGGAAGTCTTGTGGACAGATTGTATATCTTGTTCATCCGGAGTTCCTCCTATAGGAAAGCCCAGAGGGAGAGACGGTGAGAGAGGCATTCACACCACACCAGCTGTGGACACCTTGCTGGTTAAGACCAGGGGACAAGCACAAATCATCATCGGGTCAATATTTAGCACCTGTTGCTTAAGTGGGGGCCAGAAGTGCCATCTGAGTCAACGTTGGAATATCAGCTTCCGAAATATCACCGAGTTTTGTGTGCAATTAGAACACCTATCAGAGTGAGGGTGGGACAAACACTCTGTTTAGATGAGACCATCTAGAAGGCAGCGGAGCATAAGAACATAGACGCTGGGTGCTGGTGTCTCAGGACCTGGGTTCAAATCCCACACAGAAGCCACAAGAACCTGGGAAAGTCACGTTGGCCCGTTGGCCTCTGTTTTCTTCACTGTCATTACAATTTTTATTTTTTTATTTCTTTTTAAAATATAGTTTACTGATGTTTTACAGAGAGGAAGGAAGAGGAATAAAGAGTTAGAAACATCAATCAGCTGCCTCCTGCACACCTCCTACTGGGGATGTGCCTGCAACCAAGGTATAAGCCCTTGACCGTAATCGAACCTGGGACCCTTGAGTCCGCAAGCTGACGCTCTATCCACTGAGCCAAACCGATTAGGGCTGTCGTTACAATTTTTAAAAATTATTATTTATATTGATTTCAGAGAGAAAGGGAGAGGGAGATAGAGAAACATTAATGATGAGAGAGAACAATTGATTGGTTGCCTCCTGCACGCCCTCTACTGGGATCGAGCCTGCAACCGTGCCCACCGGTAATCCAACTGTGATCGCCTGGTTCCCAGGTCCACGCTCAACAACTGAGCCACACCTGCGGGGATCTCCAGTTTTAATAAAGCTGACTTCCTGGGTCTTGTTATGAGGCTAAAATGATTAAATGTAGGTAACTGTTCAGCACGGAGAGCTAGCCCTTCATAAGTGATCTATGTGTGGAATTATGGTCATATCTGAAAAATTAAGTTAGACACTTGGTGCTGGTTGAATTTGCACAGGCACTTGGCTGACTCTGGGACAGTGGGGGATGGACATTCCTCTTCCTTTTCCACAGGGATGTGAAGTGTTACAGCTCGTGGAGAAGATCTGGAATCATCTCCTGTGACCCCACAGCAGTCCTGGGGGTGGGAAAAGTAGGGTCTGTAGCTCTAACATTATTTTTGTGGTGTTTTATTATTATTATTATTATTTTTACCTTTAGACAGGTTGAGTGACTTTCGCAGATTTACCATACTAATTTCTGATTGGGCCACAGGGGGGGTTTAAAAATATTTTTATTGATTCCAAAGAGGGAGGGAGAGGGAGAGAGAAATGGAAACATCAATAATGAGATAATCATTGACTGGCTGCCTCCTGCACACCCCCCTCCAGAAACTGAGCCTGTAACCTGGGCGTGTGCCCCAACCCGGATCAAACGGTGACCTTTGGGTTCATGGGTTCATAGGTCAATGCTCAGCCACTGAGCCACGTCAGTCCACGGATTGTTTTTTTAATCCTGGAGACAGAGACCCTTGAAAAACTGTACTGAGCAGTTTTTCATACTCTTACCTCAGGTTCCAGATGAAAGAATGGGAAACCCGGAAAAGATGCCTGAAATAAACGCCTCTCCTCCAGGGGAAGCCCCGTGAGGGAGTGACCTCGGTGAGGCACAAGGTTGACCTTTTTCTCTCCTGTCCTTACACTGTCAGCCGCCTCCTGCTGTTTATGAAGATTAGTGACCACTCCTAGGGACCGGGGCTCTTCTTGTTTCCCAGGGCGACCAGAGCTCAGAGCATTGGAAAGCAAAGGCCCCTGTGATGGCTGAATTCGCCTCTAACAGATCTTCTGTGGTCAGATGAGTGACAATAAGACGTTAATGGAAAGGAGCTGAGGGTGTTACTGTGCAGGCTGTTACTTTGGGGGTTCACAAATTAGATGTGCAAAGTCAAAGACGTTCCTTATTAGTGAAACGCATGCATGTAGATCTCACAACTTTAAAAGACTCAGCCCTAGCAGATTTGACTCAGTATGTAGAGTGTGGGCCTGCAGACTAAAGGGTCCCAGGTTCTGTTCCGGTCAAGGGCACCTGCCCGGGTTGCTGGCTCGATCTCCCCAATATGGGGCGTATCAGAGGCAGCCGATCTATGGATGATTCTCTCTTATTATTTATGTTTCTCTCCCCTTCCTTCCTTCCTTTCAAAAATCAATAATACATATATATTAAAAGATTCAGACATCTGCTCAAGTTCAGGATTTAAAATTCCTAGGCCATTGTTCTTTCTACAACAACCAATTTACCCTAAGCCAACCCCACTTTTAATGAGCCAGGCAAAGTGTCAACAATGGTGCTGGCGAATGCCCAGCCCACACTCAGAGGTCACAAACACGCACAGGATGGCTCTCCTGACACGGTCGCGAGCTGTGTGTGCAAAGAAGACGGACACCAGCTTTCTAGAGAAGGAGTCTTATCTACGAAAAGTCTTGTATTCTCAAACCCATGAATCAATGTCACCATATAGTATTTCATCCGGTCAAATAGGGATTTTTCTATAATGAGACAGGTGGCCAGTCATAGAAAAATCACTGGAAGTGTGGGAACGGAAACAGCCAAGCATTATTTTAAGATATTCTTAAGGGAGACCCCTTTTTTCTTAAAGCTACAAATGTATGTAAATCAGTAGGTAATTTTCTATTTATGTAAAGTTTTATTTCTGTCACCTGTGGACGTGACCTACTTTTCTCTGTTGTCTAACCCTCTACTTGATTATCTCTCTGTCCCCGTCATTTCAGGAGCCTGTTTCTCCACCTGTCATTACTTGTTTAAAACACTGGCTAGTGGTTGGTGATTAAGTGAAAACAAACACTACATTCTCACAACCTTCACCTTCGTTGAGGTGATTAAGTTGAATGATAAGATATCTCAGTTAAAGAAGAACATTTGACAACAGGGGTGGTAGAAAAGGAACTGCGTTCCATGTCACCACCTGACACCTAGACACACATTGTAACGACATGAATGGGAAACTATCACAGCAATGACAGCAACGTGCCCCAGTTATCCTGAAAACAATGAGCATTTCCGGATAAAACAGAGATAAGGCGGGCTAAACACAATGTCAATTTCCCTTTACTTAGGGCTTCTGTAATCCATGATTTTAATACATTTTTGAGAAAGTAAAAATGTACATTTCATGTTTTCCCAATGAGCATTTTCTAAGGACTGAGGGTGCCAAACATCGAGGACATTAGATATTTACAACTCTCCCTGACAGCTGTCAAGAAAGGAATTAGCCGAAACTGGTTTGGCTCGCCTCAGCCTGCAGACCCAAGAGTCCCGGGTTCAGTTCCAGCTGCGGACACATCCCCCGTGCGGGGTGTGCTGATGGATGTTTCTCTCTTATCGATGTGTCTGACTTTCTATCCCTCTCCCTTCCTCTCTGTAAAGCATCAATAAAATATACAACAAAATATATTTTAAAAAAAGAAAGAAACGAACATGCCGAGAAGACAGGGAGAGAAGTACCGCCTCGCCATTAGAAGGGACAGTTAAGCTCTCCCTAGGCCCCCAAGACATACCTCCACACCAGGATCCCAAGTTCCCCATTCCAAGATTCGTCACACAACTCGCAATTTCTCCCGCTAAACACTCAGCACAGAGAGGGGCCGTCAGGGCCAGGCACCAGCTGTATATCACCCAGGACCATATTGACGGCATCCCCGGGCTCAGTGTGATGTCACAATGCCCCTGCTGCAGCTCAGAGCCAGAGTGTCACATCCTGAAGGCCAGGGGCGCCCATCCTTCCTCTCTGTCTTTGAGGACAAGGTGGCTTGAAAAATGACACCACCCCCAAAATACAGCCAATCGTGAGAATGTCAAGCTGAGAAAAATAAAACAGACACATTCATTCTCCCACACGAGTCTCAGACAATTCATTTTCTCCAGCTATCTAAAGATGCCACTGCCGGCAGCCACGGGGGCAAAGGTCCTCCCTCCCCCATTTCATCCAAAAGCAGTAGTTTCACAGAGACCAAGGATTTTTTTTTCTTTTTAATCCTCACCTGAGGATATTTTTCCATTTTAGAGAGCATGGAGTAGAGAGGGAAAGAGAAATATCAATGTGAGAGAAACACATCAATCGGTTGCCTTCTGCAGGAGCCCTGACCAGGCCGGGGAAGAGCCTGCATCTGAGGTACGTGGCCTTGACTGAAATTGAATCTGCCACGCTCTGGTCCACAGGCCGAGACTCTATCCACTGAGCCAAACTGGCTAGGGCTAGACCAATGACTTTTAATCTTATCTCAAAGAACTGCCAGCTCTTGTCTCCCCTGTTTCTTGTCCTCCAAACGGATTTCCCGAGACTCCAGAGCCTTCCCTGAGCCTCAGCCCCGTGCTTCCCATCTCAGGCTATCGTTCTTCTGTGGGAGAGGCACCCCACTCTCTCCTGCGGCTGCCCAAACCCCTTCCATGGGGATCAGGCCCTTGTTGAGGGCTCTCTATATGCCAGGCGGGTTTTCAGGCACAAGGATCCAAGAGTGAACTTGACACTCTTTGTCCTACAGAGAATAGGTTGGTGGATACTGAGTACCTTTTCTTTTTTAAAGGAAGAAGTGGGCAGCATGATTTTATTAAAATGTGTTAGGCCAATGTTGGAGGAGCTTAAAATCTTATATTCTAAACCCGTGGTCAGCAAACTGCTGCTCGCAAGCCACACGCGGCTCTTTGGCCCCTTGAGTGTGGCTCTTCCACAAAATACCACGGCCTGGGTGAGTGTGTTTTGAAGAAGTGGCATTAGAAGAAGTCTAACTTTAAAAAATATGGCTCTCAAAAGAAATGTCAGCCGTTGTACTGTTGATATTTAGCCCTGTTGACTAATGAGTTTGCCGACCACTGTTCTAAAGCAATGCAAGCGCTGTAGTTAACTTGCTCCTGTACTGACATACCTGGCTAAGGAAAGTTAGTTTAACTGAATAGAATTGAACACGGAGACTAAAGAATTTTGGTGTGTTTGTCTTTATCTGCCCTCCCCCCCTTATGGGTAGACAGGATAAGAGCCTCCTCCACTTGACAGAGCTGCACAGACGGACACCTTTGTGGCTGGCTGCACTTCACGTTTCCACATCATGAGTAGCAAGGAACGGAACATGCTGGGCCGCAGACAGGGTCCGTCTGTTTTGAACAACGGACTTGATCCGGTTACATTATCTGTCTCTCTCCAAAGACACAGCCAAACGCTGGTTTCTGGACCAGCTGAAAGGATACTTTCTGACTCCAGCGCACCCTCCGCTGTGTGAAGTTTGAAACCTTGAAGGTTGCTGTTCAAGGCAGCGAATGACTTGGATTTCATTTCCTGCCTACGGAACTTAGGTCAGCAGGAGGGACAGACTGTCCTTGGTCATTCCTAGGCTCTCTATCTCTCCATCACCTCTCCCTGTCCATCTCCTCTCTCTTCATCTCTCTATCTCTCTCTTCATCTCTGTCTCGCCATATCCTCTCTTTCTTCATCTCTCTATCTCTGTCTCTGTCTTTATCTCTCTCTTCATCTCTCTTCATCTCTCTATATCTCTCCCTCTCCATTTCTTTTCATCTCCTCTCTCTCTTTATCTCTGTCTTCATCTCTCTCTTCTTCTCTCTCACTTCATTTCTCTCTCCATCTCCTCTCTCTTTTTCTTTCTCTCCATCTCTCCATCTCTCTCTCTCTCTCTCTCTCTCTCTCTCTCTCTCTCTCTCTCTCTCTCTCCCTCCCTCCCCCCATTCTCTCTCTCTCAGCAGGTTTAATTGGTCACATCTGACCCCTCTGGAGCTGAGGGACTGCACGGTGGGACTTCAGACACACAGCACACCTGAGAGCCGTCCGCACTTCACACTGGAGGGGCACAAGTTCCTGGTCTTCGGGGGCTCCATCCACTACTTCCGGGTGCCCAGGGAGTACTGGCGGGACCGCCTCCTGAAGCTGCGGGCCTGCGGCTTCAATACCATCAACACATGAGTGCCGCCGCCCTCTGCGTCCTCGCTGCCCACTGCCCATGGGGAGAGAGTGTCTGTCTCTGGCTCCTGGGTCGGGAGCCCAGCCTGAGCATCAACCTTCCGATGAGCCCTGTCCAGCCTGTCCCGTTTTCTCCTGTAGGGACGTAAGCACAGGTGACCAAGGGTGCCTCAGCCAGTCTCTAAACAGACACTGACACGTACGACCCAAGGTACTTACTTAATGTTGACCAAGCATAAATTACACAGGAGACAGACATGCAATGCAGGAGTCACACACGGTTTATTGACCAGAGTCCTGGTGTTTGCAGACCTCGGCAGGCCACCCGGGGGGGTCCGCACCGACAGACACACACTCACACTGGACGTTGGGCGTTGCAGCTGCAGCTCGGCGTCTTGTTTGAGGCCTTGGCTTCACAGTCCACAGGCTGATGCTCTATCCACTGAGCTAAAGCCAGTTAGGGCCTAGATTCAGCCTTTTTATTGTGTTGTTCAACTTTATATCCTACCTCTTTTCCCCCTGTTATTATCTACTAGTGACCCAGTGCATGAAATTCGTGCACAAAGGGGGGGTCCCTCAGCCCAACCTGCCCCCTCTCACATACTGGGAGCCCTTAGGGGATGTCCAACTGATGGCTCACTCCCAGCCTGCCCAAGGGCTTTAGGCCTTGGGCACTCAGCCATCTCCCTGCTCAGCTCAGCTCCAGCTGCCTTTGACCACCCAGCCCCAGGGGCTGGGCGCTCACCTCTGCTCCCTCACCCCCTGGCCACCTCCCTCGCTCACCGTGCCCCGTGCCCCGGCTGCCTCCAAGCTAGGGCGGCCAGGGCACCCCGGTGCTCCCTGCTGCTACTGCTTCATCTCCACCCCCAGGGCCCAGCCCTAGCCCCGCTTGGCCCCACCCCTCAGCCCCGCCCCCCTGCTCCTGATTGGCTGGTAGCATAGCCATTTGCATGTTCCTCTTTTATTAGATAGGAAGGAAGATGGTTTCTAGAGAATAAAGTCTTCTCATTATGACTTTGGATGTCTCCATTTCTTCTCTCATTCATTGAACTTCTTTACTCAAGCTGTAATGTCAAGATCATGAGAAGGTAATACTCATATCTTCTTTTAAAACACATATTTTTATTGATTTCAGAGAGGAAGGGAGAGGGAGAGAGAGATGGAAACATCAGTGATGAGAGAGTTATTGATCGGCTGCCTCCTGCACGCCTCACAATGGGGGTTGAGACGGGTAACATAGGCATGTGCCTGGCCAGGAATCAAACCATGACCTCCAGGTGCATAGGCGGGTGCTCAACCACTGAGCAACACCAGCTGGGCTATTATATGTTCTTGATGAATTGTTCCATTTATTATTAGGTTAGGCTTCTGTTAGCATCTATTTGTGATTTTTTTAACCTTAAATACATTTTGCCTGCTATTTAAGATTAATTTCGCCTCACCTATGCCTTTTTTCCATCTTTTTGTTTCTGACGCTTTTCAGCAATGTCCTTTTTTAAAAGCTACTTGTAAGCATCATTTAGCAAAATGTTTTATTCTATTCTCTCAATGTGTATTGATAAACTTTACCATGCAGATCTGCAGTCTTTAGCAACTTTTTGTTCCTACTCACAACAACACATCTTAAAGTAGTCAGTGCTGCCATAATGCAGCATACACATTCTTCTTTAAAAAATATACTTTATTGATATTGTTACAGAGAGGAAGGAAGAGGGGTAGAGAGTCAGAAACATCGATGGGAGAGAAATATCAATCAGCTGCCTCCGGCACACCTCCCTCTGGGGATGTGTCCGCAACCAAGGTACATGCCCTTCACCGGAATTGAACTTGAGACCTTTCAGTCCGCAGGCCGACGCTCTATCCACTGAGTCAAACTAGTTAGGGCCAGCACACACATTCTTAAAAATCTCTGCACTGTGCAAAATTGCGTAACAAGAACTATAAAGCTTCTGAGAAAGATGAGGTTAGGGCACAATTCTTGAAAACTTTGTTGGTGACACACAAAATACATACACCTAAAAAAAATGGCGCCTAGTACAACTTTACACATGTGCTTTTGGCCCCACAAACTCAGCTCTGTGGGGGAGGCCCTGGTGGAGGGAGATGTTACCTTTCTTTATTTGATGTCCATCATCGTTTTGAAACCCCTCCTCTATTCTTGTTTTGATGAATCCCAGCAATAACTTATTGGGCATTTGTAGACATTTGTGTTTTCCTCTTTTCTTTACATTTTTAATGGGTATTACAAAGAATGAGGGGGGGGGGAGTGGGATAATTAATGCGTCCATCCGAGGCATCTAGAATCAGGATTATTGACAGCTTAGATCACAACCCAGTGGCAGAGAAAGGAACCATTGGAAATAATAATTGTTGATGTAATACAGGTGTAACTAACTGCCATGGGAAAACTTCAGGTTGCTCCAACATAGTACCCTGGGTTTTGGCATGCGTTTGGGGCTGACCTAGGACTTGATAGGAAAGAAATAAGAAGATGCTTATTGCGCTTCCCTCTCTCCTGCCACAGCTATGTGCCCTGGAACCTGCACGAGCCACAGAGAGGCACGTTTGACTTCTCCGGGAACCTGGATCTGGAGTTGGTGCTGCTGCTGCTTCTGGGGCCTGGCCTGCGCCTGGGGCTGGGCCTGGGGCGGGAAGGGGCGGGCGGGGTTGATGAGGGGCCGTGGTGGCATCTCAGCTCTGCTTGGGGAGCCCGTTCTCAGGATCGGTGCCAGTTCTGCAGCGGGACCAGACGCTCTCCAGCTGGAACCTGCTCCTCCCAGTGCCCAGGCCTCCCCTGACCCCAGGCCCCACTCACTGCAGCCCAGAGAAGCCTGGTCCCCTGTCAGCCTGCTCTGCAGTGGGGTCCCGCCACCCGTGCTGGGAGGGGGCTGCCCTGGAGGCAGCAAGGTGGTCGGGTCAGGTTCATGGTGAGGATCCCGTCCCCTGTCTGACATCCCCCGTCCTCTTGACCCGGCGGGATGTGCAGACGGTCCTGGGCTGGGAGCGGTGAGACCCAGACTGCAGGGCCTCGGGCCTGGGACCACAGGTGCAGGATGAGCTGCGCTGCAGGTGTGGGGCTCGGCCTTCCCTTCACTCTCCCGGTCTCTGGTTGAGAGGAGGGCAGGGGAGTGGAGGATCCGGGCAGCTCTGCCGCCTGCGGTGTGCGCTGGCTCGTCCCCACCCCCACTCGGACGTCCTCAGCGTGGCCGCCATTGACCTTCCAGGGCCTTTGTCCGGACGGCCGAGGAGGTTGGGCTGTGGGTGATCCTGCGTCCAGGCCCCTACATCTGCAGCGAGATGGACCTCGGCGGCCTGCCCAGGTGAGGGGCTGAGGGCGGAGGGCTGTGCTGGTTTGTTTGACTGAAAGGAGAGCTGGAATCTGACAGCAGGGAGCCCGTGTCCTCGGGGAAAGCCTGCTGTGGCCCGGTGAGTTACGGGCACCGCTGTAATCCTAGTCCCGGGCACAGATGCGGGTCCTGACAGCTGGTCCTGGTGCTGTGGGCACCTGGGCGGGGAGAGGTAGCATTGGAGTGGTCACATGTCTTCCTTCGTGTCCTGTCTCTGGTCTCTGTCCTGGCGGGGTGGGGAAGGGGGTTCTGACAACCTCTGGTCTTGCTCTGCAGAACCCCCCTGCCCCGCCGGCTTTTCTCTTATTTTGTTAACGGAAGACCATGTTCTCACTGAGCTGAGGGACCTCAGCTATCCTCCGTTCCCCTCATTTTCCTTTGCCTTCTCTCCTCTGTGCTGTCGGCCTTGAGAGCAGACAGCTGAGTGCAGGGTGAGCACCCGGGTTTGTACTCCTGTTCATGCCACAGCTGCCAGGGGTGTGCAGCCCACGGCTCAGCTCCAGGCTGGCCCTCTCCTCCCACTGCTCAGTAAAGGCTGTTTCCTCCAATTTGAGCCTGTTCTCCCTTCCAGCTCAGGAGCAGCAGAGGCATGGCCGTGAAGGAAGGGATATTTTTTAAAATATATTTTTATTGATTTTTTACAGAGAGGAAGGGAGAGGGATAGGAAATCAGAAACATCCATGAGAGAGAAACGTCAATCAGCTCCCTCCTGCACACCCCCCAACTAGGGATGTGCCCAAAGCCAAGGTACATGCCCTTGACCGGAATCGAACCTGGACCTTTCAGTCCGCAGGCCCGTGCTCTATCCACCGAGCCAAACCGGTTTCGGCAGGAAGGGCTGTTTTAGCAAAGGAGGGATGCCAGGCGCTGCTCAGCGGGAGGCCCTGCCCCACCCCACCTCGCACAGGTGACCTGGGTACTGGGGAGGCATCCTCTGCACTTGGAGGCTCAGATCTCAGAAGAGATGTAACCCTGAGCCTAAGGCACGTACACTGGGCTCCAGGAAAAGGTTTTTTAATTGTGATTGTTTTTAAATCCTCACCTGAAGATACCTTTTATTGATTTTTAGAGAGAAAGGGAGAGAGACAGAGAGAGAGAGGAACATCATACGTGCTCTTATACATGCCCCAGTGCCCTGACCCTAGGCGCCCCAACTAGGGATTAAACCACAACCTTTAAGTGTACAGGGTGATGCTCCAACCAACTGAGCCACTGGCCAGGGCTCACAAAAAGCTGTGATTTTTTTTGGTTAATCCTCACCTGAGGATATTTTTTCCGTTTATTTTTAGAGAGAGTGGAAGGGAAGGTAGACATGGATGTGAGGGAGACACATTGCTTGGTTGCCTCCTGCACATACCCTGACCAGGGCCGGGGATTAAGCCTGCAACTGAGACGTGTGCCATGACCAGAATGGAACTCTTGACCCTTCAGTCCATGGGCCAACACCCTAACCACTGAGCAAAACCAGCTAGGGCAAGGAAAAGGTTTTGAACGAATTGAAAATGAATGGAGGCGAGCCGTCAATGAAAGGTTAGAGAGCTCCTCACTAAAGTGTGGGTGTGTGGGCTGTGATGGAGCTGCCGCACCGCCTAAGCTGGGAACTGTCAGCAGGACAGCCTAGTAGGATGGTCCAGAGAGCATCTTCCAGGTCCCTTGAGAGCTGCAGGAGATCAGAGGACGTAAAGTGGGCTGGAGGGAGCTCTGGAAGGAGCTGGCTGACCTGCAGGGACCGGCCTGACCCCTCCCGCCTCCTGCCTTCCCTTCTCAAGCACTGAGCTTGTCTCCTTCCGCCCCAGCTGGTTGCTGCAGGACCCGGAGCTGAGACTGAGGACAACCCACAAGGGCTTTATCCAAGCGGTTGATCGCTATTTTCATCATCTGATTGCCAGAGTGCTTCCTCTCCAGGTAAAACCGCCTTCTCACGTTTCCCTCCTTCTTTCCTTCGCTTCAGGAAGACAGCTGATTCTCCTTACCCATAGAGCAGGCAGGGCCCAGGCTCTGAGAGCTGAAGCTGACACTTGGCGGTCGGTCTTGCACGCTAGACCCTCATCTTAAGTTCAGCCTCCCCCCACCCTCCCCCAGGCTTCTGGGAGCACACACAGCACACTGGCCAGGAACGACAGAGGAGAGAGCTTGGGTGTATGACGGCGGCTTTGAATGTACTTGGTTTTCTCTAGGCTCACTGCTCTTGCTACTGCTTATTTCTTCTCCTTAGTGAATTTGGCTGTTTTATTTTTTAAAAATATATATATTTTATTGATTTTTTTTCTTTTCTTTTCTTTTCTTTTACAGAGAGAATGGGAAAGGGATATAGAGTTAGAAACATCGATCAGCTGCCTCCTGCACACTCTCTACTGGGGATGTGCCGCAAGCAAGGTACATGCTTTTGAACAAAATCAAACCTGGGACCTTTCAGTCCGTAGGCCGACGCTTTATCCACTGAGCCAAACCGGTCAGGGCAACCTTGGGTGTTTTAAACAGTCACGACACACACAGGGGGAAAAGGCTCAAAGCGTAGAAAGGAGATTATGGTACATAAAAGTCTCCCCTCCTCTCCTTCCCCAGAGCGATTGTTACCTTTTCAGGAGATAGACAACCAACTGCACCAGACTTTTGTGTGTCTTTCCATAGATTTCCTACACACATGGAGGCAAATTATTTATGCACACACTTCCATATGCGTATGTGCGCATGTGTTTGTTCTTTTTAAAGAAATTTTTATTGATTTCAGAGAGGAAGGGAGAGGGATATATATATATATATATATATATATATATATAGAGAGAGAGAGAGAGAGAGAGAGAGAGAGAGAGAGAGAGAGAGAAACATCAATGATGAGAGAATCATTGGTTGGCTGCCTCCTGCACACCCCCTACTGGGGATGGAGCTGCCACACCTGCTAAGCTAGGAATTGGCACCCCGACACTTGTCGGTTCGACAGCCCAGTAGGATGGTCCAGAGAGCATCCAGCTGGGTCAGGGTGCCCTTAACTGGAATCAAACCCTTCAATCTGCAGGCCAACGCTCTCCCCACTGTATACATTTTTATTCAAAAATAAACAATTCTCACTGGACATTTCCCGTTTGTTACTTGAATATATGTATTTAAAACCTGTAATTCACAGAGTGGATGGGGTGGGTGTGTTACCAGGTGAGTGTGTAGGTATGAGCTCTATGTTGGTGTAAGATGTTTCCTCCCTTACCTTGCGACTATGTCCATCTTTGCTTGGATGCAGCCGGTGCTTTGCGAGCCAGTGCTGTACTCTGCCTGAAGTGGCTAATTAGTATGAGAAGGAGCAGAAACACAGTGGGTGTGGTTACAAAGACGAGGGCCCTGGGACGAAAGCAGTGATATAGCTCCCAGACAAGGAGTAGGTGAAGCCCCCAATTCTGCTGGGCTGGATGCAAGCAAGGATGGATGAAGGCCCAAGGTAAGTGAGGCAGCACCTGACACCAACATTGCAACCAAGGTGCTACAGCGACATGGTCCTGAGGCGTGGGGCAGCGTCTAATGCTGCCTGTACAGTTCCATGCTGGGATGTGGACTGAGCGGGCTGTGCGAGGCAGTGCTGTACTGTACTCTGCCTGCTGGATCCAAGGCAAGATCATGGATCTGGGCTGGCAGTTTGGGCACCCCCCATGCTGATGGGCTAGATCTAAGCAAATATAGAGGATCGGTCAGCCTGAAGGTGGCAGCGCCCACCCTGCTGCTGGATCCAAAGCAAGCTCACAAAGCTGGGCAGGCAGTTGGGGCCACCCCAATGGTGCTGGGCTGGCTCAAGCTCAACAATGGAGGAATTGTCAGGCGGTGGGAGGCAGTACCCTACACCAGCAATGGATCAAAGAGTGGCAATAGCGACCTGGTCTGGCGGCCTGGGCCAGCGTCCTATGCTTCTGGCCTCGGTCCATGCTGGGATCTCTGGACTGGGCAGGCTGTGGGAGGCCTGGTATACTATGTCTGTGGGATTCAAGCCAAGATCATGGATCTGGGGTGTCACATTGCCAACCCCCATGCTCTTGGGCTCAATCAAAACAACAATGGAGGACCAGTTCGCCTGCGCGATGCAGTGACCTACCCTGGCTGCTGATCCAAGTTGCCATTGTGGATTGGCTCAGGCGTTGTGTGTACAAGGCTATGTTACCGTGGATCCAAGCAGCGATTGTGGACCCAGACAAAGGGGATATGCAGCTAACGATTCGGCAGGGCTGGATCCAAGCAAAGATGGACAAAGGCTCAAGGTAAGTGAGGAAGCAACCTACACCGACATTGCATCCAATATGCAACAGCGATCTGGTCCTGTGGCGGGGGAAACTTCAATTGCTGCCTGCATGGGTCCATGCTGCGATCTTGACTGGGCGAGCTTTGGGAGGCAGTGCTGTACTCTGCCTTCTGGATCCAAGTCAAGATTAGGGATCGGAGCTGACAGTTTGGGCAACCCCGTGGTTCTGGGTTAGATCAAAGCAAAAATGGAGGACCAGTCAGCCTGCAGGAGGCAGCACCCTACCCTGGCTGCTGGATCCAAGCTGCGATTGTGGGCTGGGGCAGGCATTGTGGGCAGCATGCTATGTTGCCATGGATCCAAGCAGCGATACTGGACCAAGACAAGGGGAGTATGCAGCTACCTGTACCGCTGGGCTGCATCCAAGCAAAGATGGACATAGTCGCAAGGTAAGGGAGGAAACATCTTACACCAACATAGCATCCAAGATGAAACAGCGCTCTAGTCCTCAGGTGTGGGGCAGCATCCGATGCTGCCTGCATGGGTCCATGCTGAGATCTGGACTTGGCGGTCTTTGCGAGCCGGTGCTGTACTCTGCCTGCTGCATGTGACTCAAGATCAAGGATCTGGGCTGGCAATTTGGGAAAGCCCCATACTGCTGGGTTAGATCAAAGAGAAAATGGAGGCACCATGATCCTTCGGGGGGCAGCGGCCAACCATGCCAACTGGATGAAAGCAGTGATATTGCTCCCAGACAAGGAGCAGGTACAGCCCCCAATGCTGCTGGGCTGGATCCAAGCAAAGATGGACGAAGGGCCAAGGTAAGTGAGGCAGCACCTGACACCAACATTGCAACCAAGATGCTACAGCGACCTGGTCCTGAGGCGTGGGGCAGCGTCTAATGCTGCCTGCACAGTTCCATGCTGGGATGTGGACTGGGCGGGCTGTGCGAGGTTGTGCTGTACTGTACTCTGCCTGCTGGATCCAAGGAAAGATCATGGATCTGGCCTGGCAGTTTGGGCACCCCCCATGCTGATGGGCTAGATCTAAGCAAATATGGAGGACCGGTCAGCCTGAAGGTGGCTGAGACAACCCTGCTGCTGGATCCAAACCAAGCTCACAAAGCTGGGCAGGCAGTTGGGGCCACCCCATTGGTGCTGGGCTGGCTCGAGCTCAACAATGGAGGACTTGTCAGGCGGTGGGAGGCAGTACCCTACACCAGCAATGGATCGAAGAGTGGCAATAGCGACCTGGTCTGGCGGCCTGGGCCAGCGTCCTATGCTTCTGGCCTCTGTCCATGCTGGGATCGGGACTGGACAACCTGTGGGAGGCATGGTATGTTCTGTCTGTGGGATTCAATCCAAGATCATGGATCTGGGGTGGCACATTGACAACCCCCATGCTCCTGGGCTAGATCAAAACAACAATGGAGGACCAGTTCGCCTGCGGGAGGCAGTGACCTACCCTTGCAGCTGGATCCAAGCTGCGATTGTGGACTGGGGCAGGCATTGTGTGTAAAAGGCTATGTTGTCGTGGATCCAAGCAACAATAGTGGACCGAGACAAAGGGGATATGCATGTACAAGTACCGCTGGGCTGCATCCAAGCAAACATGGACATAGGTTCAAGTTAAGTCAGGAAACAACTTAAACCAACATTGCATTCAAGATGAAACAGCGACCTAGTCCTGAGGTGTGGGGCAGCATCCGATGCTGCCTGCATGGGTCCGTGCTGAGATCTGGACTTGGCGGACTTTGGGAGCCGGTGCTATACTGTTTGTGCTGGATCTGAGTCAAGATCAGGTATCTTGGCTGGCAATTTGGGCAACCACCATACTCCTGGGTTAGATCAAAGAGAAAATGGAGGCGCGGTTATCATAGGGGAGGCAGCGGCCAACCCTGCCAACTGGATGAAAGCAGTGATATTGTTCCCAGACAAGGAGCGACTGCAGCGACCAATGCTGCTCGCTGGATCCAAGCAAAGATGGACGAAGGCCCAAGGTAAGAGTGGCAGCACCTGACACCTACATTGCAACCAAGATGCAACAGCGACCTGGTCCTGAGGCGTGGGGCAGCGTCTAATGCTGCCTGCACAGTTCCATGCTGGGATGTGGACTGGGCGGGCTGTGCGAGGCAGTGCTGTGCTATACTTTGGGTGCTGGATCCAAAGCAAGCTCTGGAATCTGGGCAGGCAGTTTGGGCAACCCCAGTGGAGCTGGGCCGGCTCCCAGCTCTAAAATGGAGTAATTGTCGGGCGGTGGGAGGCCTTACCCGACACCAGCAATGGATTGCAAAGTAGCAATAGCGACCTGGTCTGGCGACCTGTGTCAGCGTCCTATGCTTCTGGCCTCTGTCCATGCTGGGATCTGGACTGGGCAGGATGTGGGAGGCATGGTATATTCTGTCTGTGGGATCAAGCGAAGATCATCGATCTGGGGTGGCACATTCGCAACCCCGATGCTGCTGAGCTAGATCAAAACAAAAATGGAGGACCAGTTCGCCTGCGGGATGCAGTGCCCTACCCTGGCTGCTGGATCCAAGCTGGGATTGTGGACTGGGTCAGGCATTGTGTGTACATGGCTATGTTGCCGTGGATCCAAGCAGCGATAGTGGACCCAGACAAAGAGGATATGCAGCTAATTATACAGCAGGGCTGGATCCGAGCAAAGTTGGACAAATTCGCAACGCAAGGTAAGTGAGGAAGCAACCTACACCATCATTGCATCCAATATGCAACAGCGACCTGGTCCTGTGGCGTGGGGAAGCTTCAATTGCTGCCTGCATGGGTCCATGCTGCGATCTTGACTGGGCGAGCTTTGGAACACAGTGCTGTACTCTGCCTTCTAGATCCGAGTCAAGATTGGGGATCGGGGCTGGCAGTTTGGGCAACACCATGGTGCTGGGCCTGATCAAAGCAAAAATGGAGGATTGTCAGCCCGCGGGAGGCAGCGCCCTACCCTGGCTGCTGGATCCAAGCTGCGATTGTGGACTGGGGCAGGCATTGTGGGCACCACGCTATTTTGCCATGGATCCAAGCAGCGATACTGGACCGAGACAAGGGGAGTATGCAGCTACCTGTGCCGCTGGGCTGCATCCAAGCAAAGATGGACATAGGCGCAAGGTAAGTCAGGAAACAACTTACACCAACATTGCATCCAAGATGAAACAGCGACCTAGTCCTGAGGTGTGGGGCAGCATCCGATGCTGCCTGCATGGGTCCATGCTGAGATCTGGACTTGGCGGTCTTTGGGAGCCGGTGCTGTACTCTGCCTGCTGTATTGATGTCAAGATCAGGGATTTGGGCTGGCATTTTGGGCAACCTCCCATCTGCTGGCCTAGATCAAAGAAAAAGGGAGGACCCGTCTCTCTGAATAGGGCATTGACCTCCCCTGCCAACTGGACCCAAGCCGTGATGTTTTTCCCAGACAATGGGGAGTGCTGCTTCCAGTGCTGCTGGGCTGGATCCAATCAAAGATGGAGGACGAGGCAAGGTAAGGGAGGCACCACCCTACACCACCAATGGATGGAAGAGGCAATAGTGACTTGGTCTGCTGGCATGCGACAGCATCTTCTGCTGCTGCCCGGGTCCATGCTTCGATCTGGCCTGGGCAGGCTGTGGGAGGCAGTGCTATACTCTGCCTGCTGGATCCCAGCAAGATCAGGGATATGGGCTGGCAGTTTGGGCAACCCCCATGCTGCTGGGCTTGATCAAAGTAAAAATGGAGGATGGGTCTGCCTGCATGTGGCAGTGCCCTACCCTGGCTGCTGAATCCAAGCCATGGTCAGGGTTCTGGGCAGGCTGTTTGGGCAACCCCAATGGTGCTGCGCTGGCTCCAAGCACAAAAAATGGAGGATGTTCTGGCGGTGGGTGGCAGTGCCCTACACTTCCCCCTGGATTCAAGCTGTGATTGTGGCCTTGCGCAGGCTTTTTGGCCAGCAGTCTATGTGGGCAGGTGGAAAGAACAGAAGCTTGGGATTTTCTGGCAAGAAAGGAAGCCAAGCTTTCAGTCTGCCCTTGCTGGCCTAGGCCTCCTCTCTAGGCTACAATGTTTCAAACAGAAAAGGCTGCCGCCCCAGAGCGAGCAGAAGGCTTGGCTCTGCTCCAGGCTACAAAGTTTCAATTGTAGATATAGTTTAATCCCAGGGCATCTGCTTGGGTCGCTGGGGGGAGTGGCCAGCCTGCAAACCTCCACAGGTCCCTTGCCTAGGCTGCCCCTCATCCCAAGGGAACCCTCACCCTGATCTGGGACACTCTTCAGGGCAAACCAGATGGCCCCCACCCTTGCACCAGGCCTCTATCCTATCTAATAAAAGAGTAATTTCCAGATTGACCATCACTCCAACAAACGAGAGGGCTGCCCCCATCTGGTCAAAGATCCTGCCCCCATGTGGACACAAGATTGCCACCACAAGATGGCCAGCAGAGGAGAGCTGTTGGGAGATTCCAGGCCCTGCAAGGGAGGGCAGTTGTGGCCGATCAGACCAACAGGGGAGGGCAATTGGGAGGGTCAAGGACTGCAAGGAGGGCATTTGGGGGTGATCAAGCCTGCAGGGGAGGGCAGTTGGGGTGATCAGTCCAGCAGAGGAGGGAAGTTAGGGGCAAACAGGCTGGCAGGGGAGCAGTTAGACATCAATTAGGCTGGCAGGGTAGTGGTTAGGGGGTGATCAGGCTGGCAGGCAGAAGAGCTTAGGGGCAATCAGGGAGGCAGGCAAAGTGAGCAGTTTGGAGCCAGCAGTCCTGGATTGTAAGAAGAATGTCCGATTGCCCATTTAGGCTCGATCCTACTAGGATTGGGCCTTGACGGGCAGTCGGACATCCCCCAAGGGTTCCCAGATTGGAGAGGTGCAGGCTGGGCTAAGGGACATGCCCTGCCCCCCATGCATGAATTTCGTGCACTGGGCCTCAAGTATCTTTATAAAGTTTTAATACATTATATTAGAGGTCGTGGTCTTACTGTTTTACCCACAGCATCTACAGGAATTGCTGCAAATTTACTTCTTGTTGGAAGAACCTTTCATTCCCAGTATAAATTACCAATTCCATTAAATGAAATTTCAATTTCTAGACTCGATATAAAGAGCAAAGTTGCTAAAATGATTAAAAAGGCACAACTTCTTATTATTGATGAATGCACCATGGCATCCAGTCATGCTATAAATGCCATAGACAGATTACTAAGAGAAGTTATGAATTTGAATGTTGCATTTGGTGGAAAAGTTCTCCTTCTTGGAGGGGATTTTCGACAATGTCTCAGTATCGTGCCACATGCTACACTATCGGTCATAGTACAAACAAGTTTAAAGTACTGTGATGTTTGGAGATGTTTCAGAAAGTTGTCTCTTAAAACAAATATGAGATCAGAGGATTCTGCTTATAGCGAATGGTTAGTAAAACTTGGAGATGGCAAACTTGATAGCAGTGTTCATTTAGGAATGGGTATTATTGAAATTCCCCATGAAATGATTTGTAATTGACCTATTATTGAAGCCACTTTTGGAAATAGTATATCTATAGATAATATTAAAAATATATCTAAACATGAGATTCTTTGTTCAAAAAACGAGCATGTTCAAAAATTTAAGAAATTTTGGATATACTTGATGGAGATTTTCACACCTATTTGAATGATGATTCCATTGACTCAACAGATGATGCTGAAAAAGAATACTTTCCCATTTAATTTCTTAATAGTATTACTCCTTCAGGAATGCCGTATCATAAATTAAAATTGAAAGCAGGTGCAATCATCATGCTAATGAGAAATCTTAATAGTAAATGGGGTCTTTGTAATGATACCAGATTTATTATCAAAAGATTACGATCTAACATTATTGAAGCTAAAGTATTAACAGGATCTGCAGAGGGAGAAGTTGTTCTTTTTCCAAGAATTGATTTGTCCCCATCTGACACTGGCCTCCCATTTAAATTAATTGGATGACAGTTTCCCGTGATGCCAGCATTTGCAATGACTATTCATAAATCACAAGGACAAACTCTAGACAGAATAGGAATCTTCCTATCTGAACCCGTTTTCACACATGGTCAGTTATAGTTTGCTTTCTCTCGAGTTTGAAGAGCATGTGATGTTGAAGTTCTAAATACTTTATCCCAAGGGAAATTAGTCAAGCACTCTGAAAGTGTTTTCACTTTTAATGTGGTATACAGGGAGATATTAGAATAAGTATAACAACTTTATCAGTCATTATTTGCACCAATGTTGTTTTTATATCATGAGTTTGTTATTGTTGTTATATAATTTTGTTATTATTTATTTATTAACTAGGAGCCCGGTGTATGAAATCCATGCACTGGGGGAGAGGGGTCCCCTCAGCCTAGCCTGCCCCCCTCACATACTGGGAGCCCTCAGGGGATGTCCTACTGATGGCTCAGGCTCATTCTCCATGGGCAGCAGGCCTAAGCCATAGTCTGGCCTTTCTTTGTGGGAGGCGACTGGGCTGATCAGGGAAAGTCACCAGCCAAAATCACCCCACTGCTGCAGTCACTGCCAGTCACCGCAGTCACCAAGGTGTTTTCATCAACCCAGACTCCGGTCCCTTCACCATGAAAAAATGACAACTTTCTTTAGGCATTTTCAAGATGTGTCTTTCATAGGATATGACATTTCTTTATTTTTCTTTTTTTATCGTCACTTAAGGATATGTTTCCATTGATTTTTAGAGAGTGTGGAAGAGAAAGGGAAAGACAGAGAGAAACATGAAAATGAGAGAAACACTTTCCGGTTGCCTCCTGCATGAGCCCTGACCTGGGCCCCAGCCAGGGAGGAGCCTGCAACCTAGGTACATGCCCTTGATCAGAATCTAACCCCGACTCTGTGGTTGGCAAACCTAGGCATTATCCACTGAGCCAAACCACCGAGGGCAGTATATAACATTTCTTAGCCCTCCAGCAGTGGATCTTTGTTTTATTCTCCAGGAGTTTGGTAAAAAAGAAAAACAACCCTAGATTACTTTCTTGGATTCTTATACCCAAGTTACTAAGAATAGTACCAGTGGCATACAGGGAGCTTAGCCAATGAGTGGTCAGAAAAGGTGTTTCCTCTACAGTTCATACCTATCTCCTCTGATCTTTGGCTCCACCCCTGCCAAGGCCTAAAGACTTTGACCCTGGGTAGGGGACCTCCAGTTAGCTGTGATCTCCCTGCTCCGCCCCCAGCCAAGGCCTCTGGCCAAGGCTTGGAGGCTCCAGCAACCCCAGAACATGTGATCACCCTGCTCTGTCCTCGGCCAAGGCTGCAAGCCTCTGGCTGAGGCTTGAGCCTTAGGTGGGGGATCCCCAGCTTGCTCTGATCACTGGGCTCTGCCCTGGCTAAGGCTGGCAAGGGCAGGCAGAAATCTTGGCTTCCTCCATTGCCAGGAAACCTAATCCTCACTGCTGCTCTCAGTGGCAGCAGCCATCTTGTCTGTGGTTTATTTGCATATCATTCCTGATTGGTTTGTGGGCGTGGCTTATGGGTGTAGTGGGGGTATGGTCAATTTGCATATTACATTTTTATTATATAGTATAAAATTATTATTTTCATATACATTATAGTCATTTCCTTTTATCTGACATTTTTATTATAGAGAAAGGGCAAATAGCAATATTAAAATATTTCCTCTAATTAATTCCCTTTCAATGAGCACAAACTTCATGCACTGGGCCACTAGTTGTATATATAATAGAGAAATATGCTAATTAAGCAAGACAATGTAATTGGTTGACCAGACAGGAGGAGGTGGCACATGCAACATCAGGCCTGGACAGCATGGGCCTCTGTGCACCCGCGCTGGGCGAGGGCTTGGTCAGCAGCCACTGAGGCTGCTTCAAGGGCCAGAGAGGGAGACAGGGCAGGACCCTTCTCAGGATGAGCAGCACAGCTGGCCATGCAGTGGAAAAGCAATCAAGTGGGCCCATTTGGCCATAGCCATGGAGACTTGGGAGCAGGCCAGTGCTGTCCAAAAGCAGAACCCAATAGTGCCAGCTTGTACATTGCCATGGTGTGGAGCAGTCAGGCCCTGCAAAGAGCAGAGAACCACGGGGAGTGGGCCTAATCCATCAGTACAACATCCCCTAAGGGGTCCCAGATTGGAAAGGGTGCAGGTCGGGCTGAGGGAACCCCTCCCAAGCACAAATTTTGTGCACTGGGCCTCTAGTGTTAATACATGTTTTAATATGAGGCAACTTATTCCATGTAATAAAAGTGCTATTACTCTCTAAAGTACTAACTCATAAAGCTGTCTTGGTGATGAGTCCACTACAGGACACATATTAGAAGAGGATGGAATCATTGTTCTGTCAGTGTGATTTTGTTGTGGTTGTTTGTTAGTTTGGTTTAATTTGTTTTCTAATTGCTTTTAGAGATAGTGGAAGGCAGAGAGAGAAACACCGATGAGATGGCTCCTGCGGAACCAGTGACCTATTGATGAAAGGTATGATGCTTAAGCAACTGAGCCACTCTGGCCAGGGCAAGGCTGTCAGTGTTTTGATGTGAGTTTGCTTAACTTCATCTGAAAATGTGACCAAAGTCTAAATTTAAGGCCTTGAGGTTATAATGAGAAAACTCCCTGCTTGGGGCACCAACACAGGCACACAAACACCCACATTCATACACACCCATTCATGATCATTCATACACATTGACATTGACTTCACACAGGCATACACATGCACACACATACACTCATCTTCAAACATGCACACATACATTCACACATTCATCCATTCACAGAGTCACATCCATTCACACACAAACACATCTGTTGTGAGGGGCTGGTATGTCCGCACATGATATTGGTCCCAGAGTGTTCATTCTGCTCAGTCCTCAGATCTGGGCCAAAGTCAAGGTTTACTTAGAAAATTTCATCAACAGTTTCATTGGGTTTCCTCTAACTCCCTCCTGGCATGTCCCTCCTGCAGACTGCCAGGCCACTCTGGCCGATGAAGAGCAGCACAACAGTAACAAAAGCTAAAAGACAGAAAGAAAAGTGAAAGCTAGTTGTGAAACCATAGGACCATTCAGAGCTTAAGAAAATGCCGAGCTCTGCAGGATCTTCAGGTCCCAGCCTCTCCCCTCCCCATCAATAATTATGTTTTCCTTTCTTTTCTAGTTGTCTGGTGAGATGCACCTTCTCTGAGAGAAGAGAGAAAAATGGGAGCCCTGCCCCTGGCTGAGATGAGGAAACTGCTGCAGCCTGGCTCCTTCCTCAGGATGTTCCCAGGAGAGTCCAGGCCGCCCCAGCAGACTCCCTCCCTGTCTTCTTTTTTTTTTTTATTTACAATATAACTTATATTTAATAGTAGTACATATGTTTTCCTTCCCCCCCCCCAATATGCTCCCCCCAGCCTCCCTTACCCCCCAGCACATGTCCCCACCTGCCCCCCTCCCCGCCCCAGTGTCTTTCATTCATTGGTTATGCTCATATGTAGGCATACAAGTCCTTCGGTTGATCTTCCCCTGCATCTGCCTCCCATCCACTCCAGCCTTCCCCCTGTAGCTTGACAGTCTGTTCGAGGCCACCCTGCCTCTATATCAATCACTTCCCCCTGTTTCTTTTCTTCAAAAAATATCTTGCCTCTGCATACTAGAAACAAACGTATAAGAGCAAAAAAAAAAAAGTTTGAGTGTCAGTTTCAATGTCCAACTCTTCTGAGTCCCAGTTTCAATGTCAAATAGTTCTTCATGTGTACATGTCAGCAATGGTATCCAGATGGTGGATACATCGTGGCAATGCAAGATCCATCCTCTCTGGTTTGGTCCTGGGCTGCCTGCAGACATGCACAGCTGCCGACTGCTAGCATGGTAAGGTGTCGTCAGCGTCCACCATCTCTGGACCGTCCTCATGGCTGGAACAGACCCGTCAGTTCCTCACTGTCGCAGGAACCCACATGGTCTTGGAGTTGTTCTCTGAAAACACACAAACACATTCTCGACCAAAAGTTAACAAAGGGGTCCTCTCTGCAAAATAGACTTGGGATTCTTTTTATTTTTGCCTAAATGATTTTCCTTTGGCTTATTTTGACACCATGTGTGTTTTTTCATGGGTGTCCTGCAGTTGGTTTTACAAATGGAATTTTCTTTTCTGGAGTAAGAATTTTCTAGATGTATTTTACTTACAGGATATTTTTCCTTACATGGTATTACCCCACTGTCCCCCCCCCCTTTTTTTTGGTTAATAGGGGCTTTTGGAAATTTTATATTGTAGTCTTGATAATTTTAAATTTTAATTTTTGCACACAAATATTACTGCTTTAGGTTCTTTGGATGTTAGGCAATTTTACAGTGAGATGAACTACTAATAGATATTTTAGTTAATGTTTTAGGAAAGGGTTTTTGTCCAGTACACTTAGATTTTCTTGAGTATTCACTTATTTCACTTGGCCAATTTAAATTAATCTGAAAACTTGATTACTATTTTACTGTCAATTTTAATACTCAAGCAGAAATCTTAGTTTACCCAGTAAATACTTGTGGAAAGGAATATTTGCATTTTTGAGTAGGTCCTCAGCATTCCTGGTAATAAACTCAATTTAGATATAGGGCAGCTATTGCTGGCCGAGTCTCTGTCTGCCACCTGGGTCCCGGTGTGAGTTGTGCGTGGGAGGCGTTGCAGCCGTGGAGGTAGGAGACCTTCCTCAGGAGGGGTGAGAATTCAAGCCCCTGCAAGGTTTGTGGATGAGGGTCTGTGCCCCACCTCTGTTGATCTTTTAGTTCTCTCCTGTTGGCCCCTCTGCAACTGTGCCTGTCTTAGGTTGTTCCTTCCCTGAGGAATCTTACCCGTCTCTGGCTAACCAGCCATCCTCCGGGGCCAAACAGTGTGATGTGAGGTTCAGTCCTGTCTCCTTTGTAGTCTATGCCCCCGTGGCCTCCACGTCCAGCACCTGCCTTGGGGTCCCCTCGCCCGCTGGCGGGGTCCTGGTACTGATCACATATCTCGGGTGACCCAGGTCTCCTCTCCAGAGAGGGCCCAGCTCGCGCCATTGGTCAAGAGACAGATCAATGGTGCCAACTGCCCAGAGGCTTCAGCCCCAGCTTGAACTGAAAGTTCAAGCATCAGCTGTGTTTATTTGGATAATAAGAAGAGGGTCCCTCTTGGCAAAAGGGCCAGAGGGGCCAATATAGAATGCTCGGATGCCTTCCCAGTGCCTTAATCCCTTCTGAAAGGGATTAATTCCTTTCCTATCCTTTTTTTTAAGTTGCTGCCCAACATTCAAAGAATTAGTTTGTAAATTTATTTGGGATAATTGTATAATATGCTGTTGTCAAATATCAAAAATTATAATGACATTGTAGAATAATATCATGTAAGGGTATTGTGGTGTCACGGGAAGTTAAGCAGGGCCTAGCCTAAGGACTGGTCTCCATAGGATATGACAAGCTCTAGGCCATGTCAATTCAATGTCAAACTAGCTGCCATTTTTTTATAACTTTATATAAACTTTGTCAGGGATGTAAAAACACAAATCACTTACCTCAGTTCAAGATTTCAAATATATTGACTTTTCCACTTACTCCCACCACCTGCCACTTACCCTGAGGTTTGACATTCTGATGGACTTTTCTCAGTCTCTGGATCCATTCTTGTTCATCAGTCTATGCCATTGATTGTATTCCTCAAATGAGTGAGATCATGTGATATTTGTCTTTCTCTGCCTGGCTAATTTCACTTAGCATAATGCTCTCCAAATCCATCCATGTTGTTACAAATGGTAGGAGCTCCTTCTTTTTTTCCGCGGCGTAGTATTCCATTGTGTAAATGTACCATAGTTTTTTAATCCATTCATCTGCTGATGGGCACTTCGGCTGTTTCCAAATCTTAGCTATGGTAAATTGTGCTGCTATGAACATAGGGGTACATATATCCTTTCTAATTTGCCTTTCTAATTTCTTGGGGTATATTCCTAGAAGTGGGATCACTGGGTCGAATGGGAGCTCCATTTTTAGTTTTTTGAGGAAACTCCATACTGTTCTCCACAGTGGCTGTACTAGTCTACAATCCCACCAGCAGTGCACGAGAGTTCCTTTTTCTCCGCATCCTCGCCAGCACTTATCGTTTGTTGATTTGTTGATGTAAGCCATTCTGACAGGTGTGAGATGGTACCGCATAGTCGTTTTGATTTGCATCTCTCGGATACTTAGTGACTTTGAGCAAGTTTTCATATGTCTCTGGGCCTTCCTTTTGTCTTCTTTCGTGAATATTCTATTTAGGTCTGTTGCCCATTTTTTTATTGGATCATTTGTCCTCCTTTTATTGAGTTGGGTGAGTTGCCTGTAGATGCTTGAGATTAAACCTTTATCACTAATAACATTTGCAAATATGTTCTCCCATACAGTGGGTTTTCTTGTTTTGTTGATGGTTTCTTTAGCTGTGCAAAAGCTTTTGATTTTGATGTAGTCCCATTTGTTTATTTTCTCTTTAGCTTCCATTGCCCTAGGAGCAGTATCATCAAAGAAGTTCTTTTGGCATATGTCTGAGATTTTTCTTCCTGTAAATTCCTCTAATATTTTTATGGTTTCCTGTCTTACGTTTAAGTCCTGTATCCATTTTGAGTTTATTTTTGTGTATGGTGTAAGTTGGTGCTCTAGTTTCATTTTTTTGCATGTATCTGTCCAATTTTCCCAACACCATTTATTGAAGAGACTGTCTTGACTCCATTTTATGTTCATGCCTCCTTTGTCAAATATTAATTGAGCATAGTGGATTGGGTTGATATCCAGATTCTCTATTCTATTCCATTGATCTATATGTCTGTTCTTGTGCCAGTACCAGGCTGTTTTGAGAACAGTAGCTTTGTAATACAGCTTGAAATCTGGTATGGAAATCCCACCGACTTTGTGCTTCTTTCTCAAGATTGCTGTGGCTATTCGGGGCCTTTTTTTTGTTCCAGATGAATTTTTGGAGAGTTCTTTCTAGGTCTGTGAAATATGCCATTGGTATTTTAATGGGGAGTGCATTAAATTTATAGATTGCTTTGGGTAGTATGGACATTTTAATTATGTTGATTCTCCCAATCCATGAACATGGAATGTTCTTCCACTTGTTTACATCTTCCTCTATCTCTTTTTTCAGTGTCCTGTAGTTTTCCACGAATAGATCTTTTACCTCCTTAGTTAAGTTTAATCCTAGGTATCTTAATTTTTTTGGTGTGATGGTAAATGGGATTGCTTTTTTAGTCTCTCTTTCTGTAAGTTCACTATTAGTGTATAGAAATGCCATAGATTTCTTGGCATTACTTTTGTAGCCTGCTATGTTGCTGAACTCATTTATTAAGTCTACTAACTTTTTTATGGAGTCTTTCGGGTTTTTATGTACAATATCATGTCATCTGCAAGTAAGGATAGCTTAACTTCTTCTTTTCCAATTTGGATGCCTTTTATTTGTTCTTCTTGTCTAATTGCAATGGCTAATACTTCCAGTACTATGTTGAACAGGAGTGGTGAAAGTGGGCAACCCTGTCTTGTTCCTGTTCTTAGGGGAAATGGTTGTAGTTTTTGCCCATTGAGTATGATGTATGCTGTGGGTTTATCATATATGGCTTTTATTATGTTGAGGTATGATCCTTCTATTCCTACCTTATTGAGAGTTTTTATTAAGAAAGGATGTTGGATTTTGTCAAATGCTTTTTCTGCATCAATTGATATGACTATGTGATTTTTATCTCTCAATTTGTTTATGTGATGTATCACATTTATTGATTTGCGGATATTGAACCATCCTTGCATTCCTGGGATAAATCCTACTTGGTCATGGTGTATGATCTTTCTGATGTACTGCTGGATCCGGTTTGATAGAATTTTATTGAGGATTTTGGCATCTATATTCATGAGGGATATTGGCCTGTAATTCTCTTTCATTGTGTCGTCTTTATCTGGTTTTGGTATTAGGGTGATGCTAGCTTCATAGAAGGAGTTTGGAAGTGTTCCATCCTCTTGAATTTTCTGGAATAGTCTGAGGAGTATAGGTTTTAGTTCTTCCTTGAATGTTTGGTAAAACTCCCCTGTGAAGTCGTCTGGCCCTGGGCTTTTGTTTGCTGGAAGCTTTATGATGACTGCTTCAATTTCTTCCACAGTTATTGGTCTATTGAGTTGTTTAGATTCTTCTTGATTGAGTTTTGGGAGGTTATATTTTTCTAGAAACATATCCATTTCCTCCAGGTTGTCCAGTTTGTTGGAGTAGAGTTGTTCATAGTATTTTTTAACAATCCTTTGTATTTCAATGGGGTCTGTTGTTATTTCACCTCTTTCATTTCTGATTTTATTTATTAGTGTCCTCTCTCTTTGCTTCTTGGTGAGTCTGGCTAGAGGTTCATCAATCTTGTTTATCCTTTCAAAGAACCAGCTCTTGGTTTTGTTGATCTTCTGTATTGTTTCTTTGGACTCTATGTCATTTATTTCTGCTCTGATCTTTACTATTTCCTTCCTTCTGCTTACACTGGGCTTTTCTTGTTGCTTTCTTTCTAACTCTTTGAGTTGTTGGGTTAGATAATTTATTGCCGCTGTTCCCATTTTTTCAAGTAGGATTGTAGAGCTATGAACTTCCCTCTCAGAACTGCTTTCACTGTGTCCCATAGATTTTGGATTGTTGTGCTATCATTGTCATTTGTTTCCATGATGTTTTCTATCTCTTCCTTAATCTCTCCAGTAACCCAGTCATAGTTTAATAGCATGCTGTTTAGTCTCCATGTGTTCAATTTCTTTGGATTGTTTCTATTGTAGTTGATTTCGAGCTTTATGCCACCGTGGTCTGAGAATATACTTGATATGATTTCTATCTTCTTGAATTTGGAGAGACTTTGCCTAGGACCCAACACATGGTCTATCTTTGAGAATGACTCATGGGCACTTGAAAAGAATGTATATTCTGTGGCTTTGGGGTGAAATGATCTGAAGATGTCAATTAATTCCATCTGGTCCAGTGACTCATTGAGGATTGATGTTTCTTTTCTGATTTTTTGTTTAGAGGATCTGTCCAATGGTGATAGTGGGGTATTAAAGTCTCCTACTATGATTGTATTGCTGTCTATCTCTCCCTTGATGTCCTCTAGGAGTATTTGTATATATTTGGGTGCTCCTCTATTGGGTGCGTATATGTTTACCAGAGTTATTTCTTCTTGTTGGATTGCTCCCTTTAGTATTATGAAGTGGCCTTCTTTATCTCTTGTTATGTCCTTCACTTTGAGATCTAATTTGTCGAATATAAGTATGGCTACCCCAGCTTTTTTTTCATTTCCATTCGCCTGAATAACTTTTTTCCAACCTTTCATCCTCAGTCTGTGTGCGTCTTTTTTTCGGAGGTGGGTTTCTTGTAGACAGCAGATACATGGGTTGTGTTTTCTTATCCAGTCTATTACCCTATGTCTTTTGATTGGAGCATTTAAACCGTTTACATTTAAAGTTATTATTGATAGGTGCTTATATGTTGCCATTTTTGTTCTTTACCCCTGTGTTCCTTCTTCGCTTCCTATTTCTTTTTACAGCAGATCCTTTAGCATTTCTTGCATTGCTGGTTTGGTGGTGACGAATTCCCTTAGTCCTTTTTTATCTGTGAAGCTCCTGATTTGACCTTCAATTTTGATTGAGAGCCTTGCTGGGTATAGTATTCTAGGATTCAGACCCTTCCTTTGCATGACTTTGTAAATTTCATTCCACTGCCTTCTGGCCTGATAGGTTTCTGTTGAGAGATCACTTGTTAGTCTGATGGGGGTTCCTTTGTAGGTGACTTTCTGTCTCTCTCTGGCAGCTTTTAAGATTCTTACTTTGTCATTGGTATTTGCCAATTTAATTATAATGTGTCTTGGCATAGGTCTTTTGGGGTTTATTTTGCTTGGGACTCTGTGAGCTTCTTGGATTTGTGTGGGTTTTTCCTTTCCTATATCAGGAAAGTTTTCTGTCATTATTTCTTCCAACAGGTTTTCTATTCCTTGCTCAGTTTCCTGTCCTTCTGGAAGCCCAATTATACAGATGTTGTTTTGTTTCATGTTGTCCCAAAGTTCCCTTAGGCTCTCCTCCTGCTTTTTAATTTTTTTTTCTAGAAGCTGCTCTACTTGGTTATTTTTTCCTACCTGGTCTTCTAGCTCACTGATGCGATCCTCTGCTTCTTCTAGTCTACTCTTAATACTTTCTATTGAGTTCTTTACTTCAGCAATGTCACTTTTCATTTCTTCTTGGCTCCTCTTCATTTCTTCATGGCTCTTCATCATTTCTTCCTGGGTCTTCCTCATTTCCTCTTGGTTCTTACTCATATTATCAAATTTGTCTTCCATTCTTTTCAGCCACCTTATGACCATTTCTCTGAATTCTTTCTCTGACAGGTTGTTAACTTCCATTTCGTTTACCTCCTTTTCTGGCGAGCCTTGCTTTTCTTTCATATGTGGGCTGTTTCTTTGTCTTCCCATGGTCTCTCTTCTCTGTGTATCTGGTTATGTAGTTCTCACTCTCCTGCGTTGATTTAAAGGCACAAAATACAACACAACCAGGTGCAACGCACCAGGCACTGAACCGAAATGTAGTCAAAGTAATTGTAATTCCAAATAAAGGTGACCACCAGAGAAAGGCAAATTCGGTGATAGGTGGGAAAAAAGAAAGAGAACCTCCCCCAGATACACACAGACACTCACACACCCACACTCACACAAAAAGAAAGAGACCCCCCCACACACACACACACTCACAAAAAAGAAAGACAGGAATGCCAAAATGATAATGGGAAAAGGGGGAGAAGAAGAAAAAAAGGAGTAAATTATAAATGTGGGGTGAAAACTCCTATAGGACAGCCCCTAATCCGAACCAAAACCTGCAACAAGTACTTGGAGATTGATACAAATTACATACAACTACTAATATCAAGAGAGGTGAGGGAACACAGAAGCAAAAATCTATCTCAAAAACAATGCAGATGAGGACAACAAAACAAGAAACAACACCAAAAATAAAAATAACCCCCCTACAAGACAAACCAAAATAACAGGATAAGCAAATCAATCTCATAAACCTGCTTAAAAAAATCAATATAATCAACAGTCAAGTAAACAACAACAACAGGACAGGGATAAAAACACTTTAAGATATTGAAGTCAGAGAAGCTAGAGGTATATATGCACTTGGAGTAGGTGGTTGGAGATTAGATATATCAGTGGGGTGAAATTTTAACGGGCTAAAGGGAAAGAATTAGGTAAATCTAAAGCGGGAAAAGTGTAAGGGAAACAAGGCACTAAATAGGGAAAGGTTAGCAAGAGAGTGGTGGTATAAAGGTGAAGTTGAGGTAGAGTAAAAGATACTAAAGAGTAGATGAAAATAGACTGTATTCCCAAGGTCGAAGAGAAAATATAATCAATTCCCTGTCACACAAGAGTCAATTTGTGATTTGGCCCCTGGGTGGCAGTGTTTCTAGATTGACTTCTGGGTCTATTGGTCCTCTGTATCCTGAACTAAACAATACTGCCTCTCTAATGGTGACTGCTGTTTTAGCAGCCAGGACCCTCCCAAAATCTTCCGGGTTTCCCTCCTCTGTCAGGTCCAAATTGATTGCGCTCCAGGGATTAACTCTGCCACCAGCTCCAAGGGCCCTCTCCCACGTTTACCAGCTCCAACAGCCACAGATTTTATTTCAGGTGCAGATCTCCAGGTTTTGAGTTCCAAGGTGAAGATCTCCCAGACTGCCAGCCCCCTCAGTTTCGCGCCCAAATTACACCCAGGGAAATCTGACCTTTCCATGCTGGAGTTTAGAGCTCCCTGGGCTCTGCGCGCCTCCCCGCCAACTGGGCGCCGGTGTTCCGGGAGTTTCAGTCGTCAAGCAGGTACCGGTACCGTAGCTGTATATTTTCAGGTCCTTCCCCTTCAAGATGTCGTGGTCTGCCTCCGATCGCCTCCTCACGCAGTTGGCTCAGGGAAAGAACCCAGCAGTACTGGGGCCGCTCAGGCTGGGGAGGCCAGCCCAGCAGTCCTCTATCTTCTCCTGGAGCACAGCTGTCCCCCTAGTCGCGTGACTTTCAGCTGCTCCCTCCCTCTGCCCTGTGAGCACATTCAGATGGAATCCCTCCCTTCCACCGCCATTTTTTTTCTTCTCCTCCTAGTTTCTGTTATATTTTTGAAATTTTTAATACAAGCACTTATTCATTTAAGCCAGTTAAATAGACCTCTTTTACAAATAAGCAATACTCTGCTATCTTGACTGGACGTCCACATGGGATCTTCTAAATCTACTTTACTGGTAAAAAAAAAAAAAAAAAAAAAAAGACAGAAAATACCACACAAGCCCTAGCTGATTTGGCTAAGTGGATAAAGTGTCGGCCTGTAGACCAAAGGGTCTTGGGTTCAATTACAGTCAAGGGTGTGTACCTTGATTGCAGGCTCCTCCCCAGTCCAGGCCCTGGTAGGGCTCATGCAGGAGGCAACCAATTGATGTGTTTCTCTCAAACTGACGTTTCTCTTTGTCTTTCCTCTCTTTTCCACTCTTTCTAAAACATTCATGTATAGTTGGCATAACTTCTTTATATAAAGCCTATTTAGACATTCTAATTTTCATAATCTTATCAATCCTTATATTTCTGTAGTATTGTCATTTAATTGTAGCTTGAGTCGGGGCTTCACCGATGGGTTTTGATGCCACAGTTCATGAATTCCCATATCAGGGAATCCTGGAAATTTATCCTTTCTATCCATGACCATTTTACCCACTCTTGTGTAAAAAAGACTTTGGGTCCCCAGTGAGGGTCAAAAGAAAGAACCCTGATCCTTTTGATCCTTTTGTCAGTTTTTAACCTGATTAACCAGAATGATGTTACCTAGAGGATTATTGCTCAGGTTTCTCAAAATACCTGCCTTCCCACTTTTTTAAAGTTCTCCAAACTGGGATAAATAGAACAAACTTGTTAAAGGGGCCCACCCTTAATGTTGAGACACCAACAAGGAGTTAATTTGGCCTATTCGGCCTTTGATGTTGTTATAGTAAAACCTTTGTTTTAAACCCATCAATGTCCAATCTGTTTCATTTATCTCAGTTAAAAAAGGTTTACTAAAGATTTCAGTCCTGCTTATTAATATTTTAAAATAAGAATTAGGGATGGTAAATATAGGTGGGCTTTGACCAGTTTTGCTCAGTGGTTATAGCATTGGCCCCCAGACCAAAGGGTTGTGAGTATGATTCCCATTCAAGGGCATGTACCTCTGTTGCAGGTTCCCCAGTCCGGATAGGGGCATGTGCAGGAGGCAAGCAATCGATGTGTTTCTTTCATGTTCATGTTTTTCTGTCTCTCCCCCTCCAGTCTCCCCTCCACTCTCTCTAGAAATCAATGGAAAAAGTATCCTCTGGCAAGGTTTAACAAAAAAAAAATTTAATAGATTCGTTTCATTTGATTTGGAGGCCCTTGATTTTTAAGGCTCCTTATACTATCTTCATATTTTTGGTTTCTCTTTTCTTTTTGCTATTCTGATGGGGTGTTTTTTGCTTCCTCATATTCCAAATCGTTGACTTGATCCTTGGAATCCTTTCCTCTACTGTTGAATCCTATAACTTATTCTTTTTTTAGTTAGTGTATGCTTAGTTTCTGACTGGTTCTTTTTCGTATCTTTGACATTCTCATTAAGATTTTTGAAAGTCTCATAAAGTCCCTTGACACTTTCATTAATTCCTTTCAGGATCTCATTAATTCCCTTGAGGCCTTCATTAAATCCCTTGAAGCTCTCATGAAGGTCCTTGAGTAACCATATAACCATTGTTTTGAACTCTATCCAGTATTTTGCTTGCTTCCCTTTCTTTCATTTGTAACATGTTTCTTTGTCTCAGCATTTTGGCTGCTTCCCTATGTTTGTTTCTATGTATTAGGTATAGCTGTTATGTCTCCTGGAATTGGTAGAGTGGCCTTGTGCATTAGGTGTCCTATAGGGTCCAATGACTCAGCCTCTCATTCCCTGAACTGAGCACTCTAGGTGTACCCCTGTGTGGGCTATGTAGCACAGTCTTGTTGTAGCTGAGCCTTGATTGTTGTTGGCATCACTTGGAGGAATTAACCTCCAGCCCAATTGGCTGTGAGGACTAGCTGTGTTTACAATGGAAGAGCTGCTATGCAGGAGACATCCCTATGGAGCAGGACTTACTTCAGTGGGTCTTTGGTGTTCTCTGAGTCTGTCCTTTGAGTGTGTTGCTTGTGGATGTGTGGAACTGTAATCTGCTATGATCTGAAGCTGTCAACTTGGTGCACTGGCTGTGGGGTCTTCAGAGGAGGTGCAAAGTCAGCCATTGCCTGGAGCCACCAAGCAGGAGCTACAGAGTCATCTGCAGATGGCTGCTTCTTGCACTGGGCTGGGAATGCCCAGGTGAGGCCCAGTTATATAGCACGGTAGGCTGGTGGTAGTGCCAGGTCTTGGACCTTTTATTAATAGGTTTGGTGCACACTCACGCCAGCTGCCGGTTGTTTAAGAGGTTTTAGCAAAGTCTGAAGCCTGAGCCAGGACAGGCCATTCATAAAGAAAAGCTCCTGCAAACAGCTTAGGTGGGACTTCAAATTGGATGGAGTGGTATCTCAGGGAATCACCAAGGTGGAGCCATCTATATGCTCCAGACTGATAGAATCTCAGATATGGCTGCCAGTCAGCGCTGAGGTGGGTGGTGGAGGTCCCAGCACAGGAACTATGACCCCTGCAAACATCCCTGTTTTGGAGGAAGCACCTTAGAGATCCTGCCCTGATGCTAGACAATCCAATTTCTCCCTGTATGTCCCTGGATTCTCCCAATGCCACTGCCCAGTGCTGGAGCTCAGTGGAAGCAAGACCATGTAAGTTTGTGCTCAGGTCCTTTAAGAGAAACACTTGGGACTCCAGGAGTTCTCACTGTGTTATTCAGGCACAATACCCCCTGGTTTTTACATCCTAAAGTTACAGGGACTTCTCTTCCTGGACTGGGGGTCTAGTATACAGTGTGGATCCCCCCTGCTTCTCACGGGAAGCCTTGGAGATCTCCCTCCTGATTAAAAATGTGCAGCATGTGGGTGATGGACCAGCCCGTTCTGTGCCTCCAGCCCTCCTACCAGTCTCACTGTGCTTTCTTCTTTACTTTTCTAGTGGTAGGACTTCTATTCAGCCAGTTTTCAGGCACTTCTTAATAATGGGGGGTTTTTTTGTTTGTTTGTTTTAGCCATAATTTTGATGTGATTGGGTAAGCAGTATGTACAGTGTACCTATGCCACTATCTTGGTTCTCTTTTCTGTCTTTCCCTTTTATTATATACTAGTGGCTTGGTGCACAAAATTCGTGTATGGAGAGGGGGCTCCCTCAGCCCAGCCTGCACCCTCTCCAATCAGGGACCCCGGATATATGGCTGCCAGTCAGCTCTGTGGTGGTGGAGGTCCCAGCACAGGAACTATGACCCCTGCAAACATCCCTGTTTTGGAGAAAGCACCTTAGAGATCCTGCCCTGATGCTAGACAATCCAATTCCTCGCTGTGTGTCCCTGGATTCTCTCAATGCCACTGCCCAGTGCTGGAGCTCAGTGGAAGCAGGACCATGTAAGTTTGTGCTCAGGTCCTTTAAGAAAAACACGTGAGACTCCAGGATGTCTGACTGTTGGCAGTCAGAGATGTCTGACTGTTAGCAGTCGGACATCCCTCTCGCAATCTAGGAACACTGGCTCCTAACTGCTCACTGGCCTACCTGACCAATCATCCCTAACCCCTCTGCCTGCCTGTGTGATCGCCCCTAACCACCTCTGCCTGCCTGATAACCCCTAACCACCTCTGCCTGCCTGCCTGATCACCCCTAAGTGCTCCCCTGCTGGCCTGATTGCTCCTAACTGCCCCTGCCTTGCCCCACACCTGGGACCCAGGCTTTCCTCCCTCTGGCCAGCTATAGGCACCCAGAACCTGGGCCAGCTTCACTCAGGCCAGCCGCAGCCACAGGCACCCACAGGCACCCAGGACCACAGGGCATGCTGCCTAACGCCAGGGCCGGAAAGGGCTCCCACCCCTCTATGTGCCTTCCTGGCCGAGTCCCACTACTCTGACCGCCGTGGCTTAAAGAACTCTGCCATATATGTTCTCCCCAGTCTCCTGGGGAGAGGGTGTGAGCTGAGAAACTGGAGATGCTGGAGCCCTGCTGAGGGCGCCCATTCCTCAGCATCTCCAGAAGCCGGAGTTCCTGGCTGGTGGGCACTGTGGTTGGAAGGCTCCCTGTTCCGATCCTGGCCCAAGGAGGTGGGGAGCCACAGAGTGTGTGTGGTGCTTGGGGAAAGGGTGACTGTACTCGACTCGCACACACTGCACTGACAACGCCGTGAGGTCACAGACATACACCACTTGAAGGAGCAGAGAAATGCATCCAGAACTGGGTGGTCCCCCGCCAACTCGGCAGGCAGGCGCCTCTCTGACAACAGCACACCCCGCAGACAGCGTGCCCCGCAGCCCCAGGTGGGCCTCCCGCAGCCATGCGGTGACTGTGGTCACCGGCCATACATGCTTTTTACCTTGTCTGTACTCATATCAAGGCATCCACTCATGCCTTCCATCCGTCCCATCCCTTCAGACAAAGTAATTTGGTACCAAAATAAACTCCAAAAAAGTTTTAAAAAGAAAAAAAAGAAAGGGCCCCCGCCCCTGGTGCTGCCACGGCGGCCCCGCCCCTTGCGTCACCATGGCCCCATCCCTCACATTGCCACCACCCCACCCCTTGCACTGCCTGGGGAGCGGACGATGCGCTGGAGATTCTGGCAGGCCCACAGTGCCCATTCCATCCTTGCACCACCACTCCTTACCTCATGCGCCTCAGTCCCACCCCCCACTCCTGATTGGCTGGTAGCATAGCGAAGGTACGGTCAAGTTTGCATGTTTCTCTTATTATATAGGATATATTAATTATTGATTTCAGAGAGGAAGAGAGAGGGAGAGAGAGATAAAAACATCAGTGATGAGAGAGAATCACTGATTGGCTGCCTCCTGCAGGCCCCCTATGGGAGACCAAGCCTGCAACCTGGACATGTGCCATGACCAGGAATCAAACTTTGACCTTCCGCTTCATTGGTCAGCCCTCAACCACGTGGGACACACGGGCCTGGCTGTCTTTCCTTTTTAAACGGAGGACATTTTTATTTCCAAAGTCCGGATTTCTTTAAATAATAACTACAAATGTCTGAAGGCAAATATGAAGGAATCTGAGTGAGTGGACTTTGGTTTTTGTGCTAATTTCTCTCCTTTTCTCTTTTTTAAGGGTATCTTAAAGACTAGCCATTATAATACTATGAGAGGTCTCTAAAATTTTTTCTTGCTTGCTTTTCAATTTAGAAGTTTTTTTCCATTAAAAGGATCTATCATCTGGCCTTGATGAGTAGGATCCTAATAATAATTCAACTAATAAGAACTTCAAATATAAGAAGCATTCCCAAGGGAGAGTGAAAAAAGAAAAGCAACCTTCACAAGATGAAGTTTACTCCCAGAGTTTGAAATAGGCATTCCAAAAACAGTGAATCAAGTGGTTTTTCCCCTTCTGAACGAAGTGTTTAGATTCCCTAAGTTTGGATCCACTGCCTGCCAGATGCATACACATCCTCTGACTGGTGGAAAACAAGAATGAGGGGCCCTATTTTTTACTAGCTCTGGGAGGAAATGGATAGACACAGAAAACTCCCTTTGAGAGCTTGGCATGGTTGGACAGAGGGCAAGGTCCAGCCCACTCAGTATATCTTCTGGAGGGTAGAGGCCAGAGAGAAAATATTCTTCCTGGGCATAAAGACCAGTCTTCTGACAAATAACAGGATGAAAGGAGAGATACCAAACAGAGACAAAAGTTAAGAAAACCTATGAGTACTCATATCACATAACCAAGAGTGGCTTAGCCCTAGAAACTAGTTTCACAAGTATTTTCTTCCGCTAATTTAAATTTAGAAAAGAAAAAGAAGAATTTTATCACTGTATTTACACTAAACTCTGGAGGTAGAGATCTGGGAGTCTGCCATGGCAAGAATTCTTACTTCTGGCTCATGCTCAAGGTCCCAGGATCTTCTTGCTGCAGCAGCCCCTGGGGGAGCGGTCCTGCCTCTGAGGTACCCTGCTTGCGCACCAGCTCCAGGGGAGGATGAATCTCCTTCCAGGCTCTTTTGTCTGGTCTAATAATTAAATCTACATGAGACAGATTAAGAGAAAATAACCAAGTCTGACTGTATATGTCCATATGGGAACCCCACATACATAACAGGTTTAGAGACATAAGGGGGAAATATGGCATGCTGAGCCAACGAGGACGTAAGGTGCTTTGGAGGCTTCAGAGGGGAGAAAGATCATTCACAGCATAAGAAGAAGATGTTCACTAATTACATGTTTGCCCACTATACAGATGGTTCACAATAAGTTATCTTGGGTGATAACTATTACTATGGGTAATGCCCCAAATTTAAGGGAGCAGTAAAAGTTTCTCAGGAGTTTGTAATCTAAATTGTCTGTAGCTCTTGCCCAAGTGCCACAGTGTGGGGATCCTGCTCTGAACCCTGTCTTTTTTTAACCAAGATATAATTCAACATATTGATAGTTCAACTAGGGTAATACTTAGAATGTCATATTTCTGAATGATACTTAAGTAATCAGCTATGACAAGACACTTTTTAAAATCCTCACGTAAGTACATGCTTATTTATTTTAGATAAAGGGGAAGAGAGAGAGAAACATACCCGCCCCAACTGGGGATCGAACCAACAACCTTTTGGTGTAGGGGATAACTCTCAACAACTGAGTCACCGGGCCATCGCTATGGCAAGACACTTTTCATGGAACTAAGGTTGACTTTATGGAGCCCACTAAGCCCTCCCAGGAAAACTGGCCTGGCCCTGGTTATAGAGGTGGTAAGGAAGGTCACTTCCTGGCAGGCCATGGAATTGGAGATATGTGGGGACTGGAATTGATGCAGGCATTCAGGGGGTCTGGAGACACAATGCGTTCTCGGCTTCACTGAGAAAAGAATTCGAATGTGAGCCAGCATAAATTTAAAGTTAGCGATTTGTTAGTGAAGCAGTGAGACAGAGCGGCTACTCCACTGACAGAGCAGCCCTCCCTGGTGGGATTTACTTCTTTTATTGAGGCCATTTAATCCAGGGGTAGGGCATTTAGTAAGGGGGAGGAATATTCAAGACTTTTCCAGGACAGGGGTGGAGACTTCAGAGAAGAACCCTGTTGACCATTTTGTGTCCTTATATGGGCTTTCCATTTCAGATGTTGGAGGTTCAGGGTGTGTCACTTGGAATGCTAATGTATTGCAGTGAGTGTATAATGAGGCCAGGGGTCACTTAAGGTAAAATTGGTGTCATATTGGATTGATCTGGTGTTCTGCTGGTTCTGAGCCATAAATATGTTGGGAGTTGGCCTGTTGCCTTGGCAGTCTCTGTAGCCCTTATCCGTGATAGCTATCTAACCACATACCTTATCTCAGAATAAGAGAGGTATAGGACCGAATAAGCAAATGAATAATGGCAGGACCATATGTGAAAACAGAACTTTAACCCATAACTTGCAGCAACCTACCCAGAAAACCAATTCCCATATTTATGATAACCAGCCCAGGAAATTAGCCTTCTATATGTCAGACCTTTGTCTTTCCTAACAGTCCTGGAAGCTAAAAATAATTTCTGTAACAACCAGCCCCAAATGGCCAGGACTTAATTAATAACTAGCAGCTTCTCTATTTTTTGCCCCTAATTTCAATTTAGGATCACCCGAAGAAAGCCAAATATGCACCCCTGACTAGTCACATAAGGTGCCCTGCTCATAGTCCACTATCTCCAGCTACCCCAGGCCATTAGCCTCCTATGGGGGCATACCCGAAGCCTTCTTTCCTCAGCCTGCCTTAGAGTCTCTTCCAAATGCAAATGTCTGAATAAATAACTCTTGTTCCCATTTGGTTGAGCTTCCTTTATTTTCACAGAGGAATTCACTCACATTTATAGGAAATGCAAGTGGAACATGGTGGAATTGCTCAAATTGGGTTTCTTACCTTCAGGATAATAAATAATAGAGATGCCGAAAGTCCAATCTGAGATCTCTTATGAAAATTTATGGCAGAAGTTGATTTTGTGCCCCTAGTAGTTGTTCAGTATTGCATGACTCTAAACATAAAGCGGCTTAGGTGGTAATTAGCACCCTCGCTGCATAGATGGCAGTCACCAGGCTAATGCAATGAAAGCAGCCCTTTTTTTCTTGTGTCAAAGAATAACCTTTGAGATCGTTATTGTATGCAGTCAGGAAATTTGTGGAACATTTAAGATGTCCTCGCCCCCCCCCCAAATAGAAAAATAACTTGATGTTTTTGTTAGAGCATCCTTTTAGGTTTTCTTGGCTTTTTGTTGTCTTTGAGTTTTTTATGTATCTAAGTTGCAGAAAACTGATAAATGGACCTCCTTGTGGATATTGACCAGTTTTGCATCTAATCGTAAATTCATGTTAGCTTTCACTTTGCCTGTAGGTATAAGTCTAAAGAAATATTTCCTTTTAATAGTTTTAACATCTTATTGTTTCCCTCATTAAATGGTGAGTTGAATAAAATCTTTAATATGTGTTCATTTAATTGGGGGGAGAAAAAGGGAATCCATCTTCTCCAAACTCATTATTTTACTGAGGAGTACACTGTGGACTAAGTCTAAATGAATCAGGAGGCTTCACTAGAACTAAATGACAAAGTTTTATTCAAGGGTCTTAACATTTGCAACTGAGGGAGTATTGCCAGGTGTTCCAGAGCAAAGGAAAACATTGAGGATAGTAAAAAGTACATTCTAGGGAAGAATCTTAGCTGCTGGATTGGTCCAAGATGGTAACCTTCCAGACATCCAGTGGTCTGGACAGTGGACATTCCTTTCTCAGTTTTTCAGAGGGTTATCTATAGGACTGAACATCGCCATGCATCAGCGCATAACAAAAGGTTAAGTCCTCAGGCCAGTTAAAATAAATAAAATCTATTCCTGGCCCCAGTCACTGAGCTGCCACTGAGGACTCAGTAGCCTCCCCCATGAACCCCTTCGCTTCCTGGCACTACCTCCTCTCGTCTCCTGCTTCTCCTGTAGACCTTTCCACGGAGGAATCCTGTCTGCCACCCAGAGCCTCCACTCCTTTGACCTTTTTTGGTGATGCAAGGTTTTTCTGGCTGGTCTAACAATAAAATAGTCATGAGACAGATTAGCAAGAGAAAATACCCAAATTTAATGCATGCATATGTATGGGAATCCCACATACGTGAGAGAATCAGAGGCACCATATGCAGGAGAGATTCAGAGATAGAAAAGGGGATTGAGGTATATAAGACAGTCTGAGCTAGGAATAAGGGGCTTCAGAGGGTCATTACAGGATGATAAGAAGAGCAGATGTTTAATCAATAAAAGTTTGCTCTGCCATATAAGTGGGTCTAAAAGGTTAGCTCTCATAATTGCCTATTGTGAGCAAGGATCCTGATTCCAGTCCTCCTAGGTAAAGGGCGAGGTGGGGGGAGTTAAAATTACCATAAGCTCAAAACAATTTGCATACCATAAAAGCACATCTTGGAGTGACTCATTCTGAACCTCTGGACATGAGGGGGTGATGCTCTGCCTCCTCCTGGCATTGAAGATTATGTTCATACTGGGGGGCGGGGGGCCTGTCCCTCAGCCCAGCCTGCACCCTCTCCAATCTGGGACATCCCTCTCACAATCCAAGACTGCTGGCTTTCAACTACTCACCTACCTACTTGCCTGATTGCCCCTAACTGTCCTCCCCTGGTCACCCCCAACTATCCTCCCCTCCTGGCCTGGTCACCCCCAACTGTCCTCCCCTCTTGGCCTGGTCACCCCTAACTGCCCTCCCCTGCTGGCATGATTGCTCCTATCTTTCCTCCCCTGCAGGCCTGGTTGCCCCCAGCTGCCCTCCCCTGCCAGCCTGGTTGCCCCCAACAGCCCTCCCCAGCAGGCCTGCTCACCCCCAACTGCCCTGCCCTTCAGCTTGGTCCCCCCCCAGCTGCCCTCCCTTTCTGACCATCTTGTGGTGGCCATCTTGTGTGTTGGAATGACAGTCAATTTGCATTATCACCTCTTTATTTACATAGGTTAAAAATTCAACAGAGAAATGGCATGAACTTCAAGGAATCACTGACGATTATGATAAAAAGAAACTAGTGACGCCTGGCCAGTGTGGCTCAGTGGGTGAGAGCGTCAGAGGTTTGATTCCCAGTCAGGGCATGTACCTGGTTGCATGATCAATCCCCTGTTGGGGTGTGTGTGGAAGGCAATCAGTAGATGTTACTCTCTCCCCCTCCTTCCCTCCTTTCCTTCCTCCTCCCTTTCTCTCTCTTCCACTCTGAAGTCAAGGGGCGGGGGCGGGGTGGGGATGGGGCACAGAGAAAAGTGAAGGATTTTTTAGAGAAATTTGCCTGCAGAGGTATTGCAATTGAGCATCCAGATTATAAAGGAGTAATTCAGCTTCAGGGTGACTAAGCAAGAACATAAGCCAGTTCCTCATGGAGACTGGACTGGTTAAGGAAGACCAGCTGAAGTGAAAGTTCATGAGTTTTAATTGCTTCTGGCTCACTGAAGCTTAAGTGAGAATTTCCTTGCTATGAGTACAATTTTCTTTTTGTTGCTTGCCACAAGTTTAAAAACCTTACAGCTTGCAGAATGTAACCGTTTGGGTCTGCTTTTGACGTGGACTAGTGTAACTCCTCCATGCAGTGAACTGAAAAGAGCCTGCTGTCTAGTCTTGAAGTCCCTCCTTTAAAGAGAGGTCAAGCAGTGGGCACCTAGCAGTGTCCAGCCTGAAACAGATCAATAACATGATGTTTCAGCCAAGGCCACGGACCCCAAATCACAGCTCTTACTGTCCGAGACCTCCTTGGCTCTCCCTCTTCAGTTCCTACCCCCAGAGAAGGTCACCACTGAACAGCCCTCTGTGGAGCTGAGAGGAGAGGACCAGTAAGGCAGCAACAGCATTTGTTTCACTAGAGGGAGCCTTGGGTGGTCAAAGAAAGACCCCTTGGTGTCTCCATCCTGCCCAGGTGCGTGGAGCTGAGCAGCTGCCTTGCCTTTAGTGAGGTAGTAGGATATCAGGCTTGCCAACACGGTCTTTTTGACCAGACATGTTCTTAGCTAATTACTATCCAAACACCAGAATGTGAGACCAAACTTCTATCAGAGAAGCTTTTGACAAGGGTACAAATTTTAAACAGATGTGTGAGTCATACAGCTACCTATAGAGCTTGCAACTTACTAGCAACAGCTGCCCAATGCCACTGAGTAACAAGCTGGTTTGGGGTTATTTTTCCTTTCAGTTTTAATGTTAGCTAATGTACTTAATCTTTATTTAAAGAAAACTTGTTTTCAGCCCTGGCCAGTGTGGCTCAGTGGGTTGAGCATCATCTGGTGCATCAGAGGTTGTTGGTTTGATTCCCAGCCAGGGCACATGCCCAGATTTTGGGTTTGATCTCTGGGGCGCATGCAGGAGGCAACTAATCAGTGTTTCTCTCTCCCTCTCCCTTCCTCTCTCTCTAAAAAACAATAATCATGAAAATATATTTTTTTTAAAAAAACTTGTTTTCATCCCTGGCTTTTTGACTCAGTGGACAGAGTTTCAGTCTGGGGACTGAAGGGTCCTGGCTGGCCCCTGCGGGAGCCAAACAGTCGAGAATGTGTCTCTCTCTCACCGATGTCTCTGTGTCTTTCCCTTTTCCTCCCACTCTCTGAAAACCAGTGGAAAATATCCTGGGGTGAGGATTAAAAGAAAGAAAGGGAAGGGGTGGGGGGGAGGGGAGGAACAAAAAACTTGTTCTCAGAAGCGAAACAAAACCCTGTTCCCCATGTTTCAGCCCATGTGGGTTTTCGTAATTTTGTTAACTTAGTTGGGGTGGCGCCCTTTTGTTCCTTTGCTCTTTCCTCAGCCCCGAAAAGTGGACTAGCTCTCTTCCTGCTTCTCTTTTTCAGGCGGCACTTTCTCTTCTGGATCCCCAACTGGGTTGGCTTCTACAGACTACTCTATGTCTATGTCTTCATTTTTATCCTAATGTACAGGGTGGGGCAAAAGTAAGTTTACAGTTGTGAGTACGTGAAACAGAGTTTATTCTTGTGTTATTATTAACCATTTGTATGCCATAGTGTGTACAGATGCCAGTGGCACACCTTTTCTATTTCAACTCAAAATATCATGGCAGTTAACTGGTTAAATTATATTATTTTCATACAAACAACTGTAAACCTATTTTTGTCTCAACCTGTATATAGAAATATCTTATCTATAAATACAAGCAGTCCTTGGGTTACGTTGGACTTGAGTACATTGTTTCGTGGTTACATCACCATCTTCCATTTATTTATAAAAAAATTCCTTCATTTTGACATATGTATTTTATGTTTTTATTATTTATTTACCACAAGTAAAGGTCAGGAATTATTATTTTTCTTTTAAATTTTTTTCACTGTTACACTTCATTACTGCTATATACCTACTGTATATAAAAGCCTAAATGATTGTTATGACCACACAACTGCAATGACCGGTCGACCAGTCACTGTGATGCACACTGACCACCAGGGGGTGGTCAATGCGCTCCACAGTCAACCTCCTGTGGTCCCTCCCCAGCCAACTTCCCACAGTGCCTCCCCCCCAACATCTTGCAGGCCATCCCCCCAGCAGGCCACCCTCTGTGGTCCCTATCCCCTACCAGCTGGCCTCCCAATAGTCCCCGATCAGGGACTGGCTGTCCAACCTCCTGGGGTCCTTCCCCACGGTCAGCTGGTCCCGATAGGCCTCGATTACTGGCCAGGCCAAATTCATGCACGAGGGGCAGAGGGGCTGTTCCTCAACCCAGCCTACACCCTCTCCAATCTGGGACCCCACAAGGGATGTCCGATCTCGGTAGGATCAGGCCTAAACCGGCAGTAGGACATCCTTCTCACAATCCAGGACTGTTGGCTTTAAACTGCTCACCTGCCTGCCTCCCTGATTGCCCGTAACCGCTTCTGCCTGCCAGCCTGATCACCCCCTAACCACTACCCTGCCAGACTAATTGATGTGTAACTGTTCCCCTGCCAGCCTGTTTGCCGCCAACTTCCCTCCTTTGCCAGCTGGTCACCCCTAACTGCCCTCCCCTGCAGGCTTGATCGCCCCCAAGTGCCTTCCCTTGTAGGCCTGGTCCCTCCCAACTACCCTCCCCTGTTGGCCTGATGGCCCACAACTGTCCTCCCTTGCAGGCCTGGACCTCCCACTGTCCTCCCCTGCTGGCCATCTTGTGGTGGCCATCTTGTGTCCACATGGGGGCAGGATCTTTGACCACATGGGGGCAGCTCTCTTGTGTGTTGGAGTGATGGTCAATCTGTGTATTACTCTTTTATTAGATAGGATAGAGGCCTGATGCATGGGTGGGGGCTGGCTGGTTTGCCCTGAAGGGTGTCCTGGATGAGGGTGCGGGTGCCCTTGGGGTGTGGGGCAGGCTGGGCGAGGGGCCTATGGTGGTTTGCAGGCCAGCCACGCCCTCCAGTGACCCAAGCAGAGGCCCTGGGATCTGGGATTAATCTATGTCTACAATTGAAAATTTGTAGCTGGAGCAGAGCCAAGCCTTCTGCTTGCTCCCTGGCAATAGCCATTTCTGTTTGAAACTTTGTAGCCTAGAGTGGAGGCCTAGGCTAGGGCTGCAGAAGTTTGGCTTCTTCCATCACCCCGGTAACCCTAGCCTCTCTTCTCTCTTCAGCTCTGTGGCTGCCGCCATATCTGTTGGGATTATGTATCTTCTATAATTGAAATTTTGTAGCATTGAGTGGAGGCCTAGGCCGGCAACAGCAGGTGGAAAGCTTGGCTTCCTCCATTGCTGGGGAAACCTAAACCTCCCTCCTGCTCTCAGTGTCTGCAGCCATCTTGGTTGGGGTTTATTTGCATAATTTGCTCCTGATTGGCTGGCAGGCGTGGGCATGGGCTTGATCAGAGGCAATGTCAGTTTGCATATTACTCTTTTATTAGATAGGATATCTATAAAAATAGGTATGAATACCTATATATTAAATATAGCTTTTCCTGGCATGCAGTAGGTATAACCAGATAGCCAAGGGGTCTGGGCTACCTGTCACCACTTGAGCCAATTAAGCAGAGACAGGGTTGAATCGTATATGAGAATTTATTCCAATAATGTCAGCAGAATGGGAGAGCAGTAGTAGGTCACCCACAAAAATCTGCTCTGACCGCCCCCTTGCGAGTTGGCTGGTTATATACACACCAGGGAGAAGATAGTTACATGTAACTGCGAGCTACAAGTATAACCTGGAAAGGGGAGGGTAGAGTCTGCTGTCCGGCCTGCAGGAGCTCCAAGTCTGATAACCAGGTGGCTAATGTTCTTTAATGTTACAAACAGCTCAGCCCATTGCTGGACCAGAGCATGGTCAGCGTTCCCGAGAAAAACTCCCACAGAGGATCAGGGTCCAGGTGCAACAACCAAATCAAAGCGTGCCCTGTCCTTGCTCTGTTCTCAAAATGTATTTCTTGCCTTAGTTGGTTTGGCTCAGTGGATAGAGCATCAGCCTGTGGACTGAGGGGTCCCAGGTTGGATTCTGGTCAAGGGCACATGCCTAGGTTTCAGGCTTGATCCCCAGGAAGGGGTGTGCAGGAGGCAGCCAATCAATGATTCTCTCTTATCATTGATGTTTCTATCTCTCTTTCCCTCTCCCTTCCTCTCTGAAATCAATAAAGATATATTCATATTTAAAATATATATATTTATTTTCTGAGTAATGGACCCATTGAGGCATCTTATCTTTTTACAGTCTTGTTTCATCCTTGTTTCCCAAGTTCAACAAGAAAACATCTTATCTATAGTTAGTGAGGTGAATTAATTATTAGACAACTGTGGCTCTATTCTCATTACATATCCTTCCCCACTCTCATAGGCACTATGAATGTTGATGGCTATGTTAATGATTGGGTTCTTATAAGAGCACACACTTTTAAAAATAGTATTTGTGCTGTTGGTAAATAAGCTTCAAGGAGAAACCAAGATGGTGGCATAGATAAATGCCTAAACTGCTGCCTCGCACAACAATTTCAAAACTACAACTAAAGGACAAAATGGACATTATCCAGAACCACGGAAAGGCTGGCCGAGTGGAAATTCCACAACTAGAAGGAAAGAGGAAAGCACACTGAGACTCAGAGGAGCTGCAGCAGGCAGAGGTACTGAGACGCGCACATGCAGAGGACTGGCAACTGAGCGCGGCTGGCTTTCTCAAGTGGGAGGGAGACAAAAGCTCCCGACTGCACTGAGCTCCAGTTCCAGGAGAGACTCTGGGGAGCTATACTCATACGGGGTGAAACTGGACTGTCAGGAAAGAGAAAAGCACACTGAGACTCAGAGGAACTGTGGAAGGCAGAGGTTCCAAGGCACATGTGCGGAGAGGTCAGGTAACTGAGTGCACGGCTGGCTTTCTCAAGTGGGAGGGAGACAAAAGCTCCTGGCTGCACTGAACTCCAGTACCGGGTGAGACTCTGGGGACCCAGACTCATTTGGGGAGAAACTAGCCTGTCTGGCAGCGGGCGGAACTTGAGGGCGACTTTCTCTCAGAGGTGCTTAGAGTGATTACCACAGGACACCGAGACACAGGGGCCTATTAGAGCAGGGCTGCTGGGAAACTAATGCTGTCTGCTCTGCCCTGAGACTCCGCCCTATCCAAGCTGAGCACAGAAGCTTTTGCAGGTCTTGTCTCCTAAGGGTGTCTCAAACATAGAAGTTCTCCCAGCGTAGACACAGCTGATTCTCACAGCCAATTGGCCTGGAGGTCAATTTCTCCCAGTGATACCAACAGCAATCAAGACTTAACTACAACAAGACTGTGCACACAGTCGACAAAAGGGTGCACCAAGAATGTCCACCTCAGGTAACTGGGGAAGCTGAGCCACAGGGCCCTATAGGACACTTAGCACACAAAGCCACTCCATAAACTCAGGGAAATAGTCAAAATGTGGACATTAAGAAACAGATCACAAATGAAAGCAATGGAGGAAAGCAAACAATTGGATATAGAATTCAAAACCATGGTTATAAGGTTTTTCAAAAATTTTCTAGAAAAGGCCAATAAATTTAGTGAGACCCTCAAAGATATGAAAAAGGACCAACTAGAAATTAAGCATACACTGACTGAAATAAAAATATTATAGAGATCTAACAGCAGACTAGAGGATTGCAAGAATCAAGCCAAAGATTTGAAATACAAAGAAGCAAAAAATACTCAACCAGAAAAGATAAAAGAATCCAAAAATATGAAGATAGTGTAAGGAGCTTTTGGGACAACTTCAAGTGTACCAACATCTGAATTCTGGGGGCGCCAGAAGAAAAGAGAGAGAGCAAGGTACTGAAAACTTATTTGAAGAAATAATGACCGAAAACATCCCCCACCTGGTGAACGAAATAGACTTACAAGTCCAGGAAGCACAGAGAACCCCAAACAAAAGGAATCCAAAGAGGACCACACCAAGACACATCATAATTAAAAATGCCAATATTGTGGGGCTACTTCCACGACCAGATGCAAATGACCATGGAGGTGGTTAAGTTGGCACTAAGCAAACAATGAGTTTTTGAACTGGCCAGGATGGTCATGAGGGCTCCACGTGGAGACCAAACACTCACGGCTTAGCTGTCCCGGGTGAAGGCAGTCCTTTTGTAGGGTCTGAACCATAAATTTTCATTATTTAAAATTCCACAAACAGGCCGCCGGGTCGTATCTGGGGTAGGAAAGTGCCAGTAGACTATGATTGACCCTGTTGCTTGCTTCTTATTTCTAACCATACATATAACTGGACATGGAAATGTAGTCCTATCTTGCAAAAGCCAAAGGTACAGCTCAACTTCTGGTGCCACGGAGTCAACAAGAATTACTCCTTTATGGATCTGGTCCTCAAATAGATTTATGTAGGCCTCAAGGTCTCAATCAGGAAGCTAAAGTAACTACCCTTTTGCTTTAAGCAAGCAAGCAGGATCAAAATTCAAACAGCAGTTTTATCCAAGATGATTGCTACCATATTTAAGCCAAGGACAAAAGACAAAGAGAGAATATTAAAAGCAGCAAGAGAAAAACAATTACCTACAAGGGAGCACCCACACAACTGTCAGCTGATTTCTCAACAGAAACTATCCAGCCCAGATGGGAGTGTCAAGAAATATTCAAAGTGATGAATAGCAAAAATCTACAACCAAGATTACTCTATCCAGCAAAGCTGTCATTCAGAACTGAAGGTCAGATGAAGAGCTTCACAGATAAGAAAAAGCTAAAGGAGTTCATCATCACCAAATCAGTATTATATGAAATCCTGAAAGGTATTCTTTAAAAAGAGAAGAAGAAAAAGGTAAAGATAAAAATTCTGAACAAAAAATACATATCTATCAACAAGTGAATCTAAAAATCAAGTGAATAAAAAAATCTGATGAACAGAATAAACCGATGAATATAATAGAGTCAGGGGCATAGACAGGGAGTGGAATTCTTAGGTGGAAAGGGGGTGTGGGGAGAGACTGGACAAAAATCTTACACCTATGGATGAGGACAGTGTGGGGAAGGTAAGGGTAGAGGGTGGGGTGGGAGCCGGTTAGAGGGAAGCTATTGGGGTGGGGAGGAGGGAGGAACAATTGTAATAATCTGAGTAATAGAGATTTATTAAATTTAAAAAAAAAAAGCTGTGGGTCATTTGTACCATTGTTCTTCCAGCCCCAAATCCCGTGCCTGCATTAAACAGCTGAAAGTGAGTTCCACACTCAAAGTCAGATAGATGATTAAGTGGTGGGCCAGGGATAGATGTCGTGTAATGTTGAGTGCCCTTGAGGTTTGCATGGTGCTTTGATTAGGTGTGTGTGGTGGATGATAGAGTCTTGGTCTTCTTTTACTGAAGACAAGTGGTGGTCTGTTCTTTGTTTTTTATGGCCTGTGTATTTAGCAGCTGCAAGAATCTGCCAGATTTGACAGGTTTTGACCTACACAATGATCTTTTCATTTGGTACCACCTAATATTTTGTCTGAACACACACGCACGCACGCACGCAAATGCATTTTAAAATAGGATTAAAATGAGTGGACCCTGAGGCTGGAGGGTAGAGCCCGGGACACTCTCAGCACCTTGGCAAGTCTCCATGCTGAGGAGAGCTCCGAGTCCACTCACTTGTTCGGTTTATTTGGACATCTCTATCTAGATGCACTCACAGATCTCTTGTTCCTTTTCATGGTTATATATATATATATATATATGTGTATATATATATATATATATATATATATATATATATATATTCCGTTTTATGAATGGAATCTTTTTAATTCAATCCTCAGTTGACTTTTGTTTGGTCAGTTGTTTATGATGGTTTATTTAGTTGGAATATATGCCATATGGAACTTTAATCTTTTGTGTAGTTATCAATTATGCATCCTTTCTTTTGTTATAAACATTTTACAGGAACTCTTTCTATATGAACAAATTATCTTATCTGGCCTGTGGAGAGAGCTGACCTGCCTGGCAGTCTCTTACTCCCCAAACCTTTATCTCCTCATCTAGTAAGTCAACATCAGCACTGTGCACTGTCTGCTTCTCAGCATGCTGCGTGGAACAGTGGTGATAGTGTGGGGCTCTGAGAACTGTTGTACTAGTATGCTGAGGGCATGGGTTGGTGCTTTTGATTTGGGTTGTTTTCCTGAGCAGGATGCAAGGGTGATTTCTTTCCCAGATCTTTGTCTAGATGGATTCGAAGAATTAAGCCATGGACAAAAGATGGTAGATGAAAAGTGTGGAAATTTATCGGAAGCAAATACAGACTCCCACGAAGGGAGGAGGTCTCAAGGGGGTAACCCACTAAGTTCTTTTTTGCTAAAGTTTATAAAGACTGTAGTTCTTTGTCTCTTGATGCTGCCTTCCAATTGGTCACTCTTTTTATAGCTTCAAAGCCCAACCCCCACTTAGTGCTCCCTTCTATCTCTTCCCCTTATCTTGTAAATTTCTCTATCTCCCATGAAGGGATGTCTTCCTCTTTCTCTCATACCCTGTGGCTTTCCCTTATCTTCTGTGAATAGATGTCTTTCTACTTCTCCCCTTATGCTTTGGCACTTGCCCCCCACCCCTCTGTGAAAGTGTGCCTTCTGGCAGCACCAAGCCATCACTTATGAACCCACAACCATGATGATTCAAGATGACGCTTAATCCCCATGGACCCCCTTTATTCCTAAACACCCTAAACCTGCCTATTTTTATCCCCAAAACTCCTTTCACTTTTGTTGTTAAAAGGAATAGTTGTTGTAGTGGCCCTATTAGTAATAATAAAATGGATTTCCTGGAAACTTCTAGGTATGCTTTATTAGCTAAATTTAATCTTGTAGGAAACTAACTAATGTAAGTATCTACTTAAACAGTATTCATAATCAGACTGTTCTCCTGGCCGGTTCAGTGAGGTCTTAGGACTGTGAGCTGGGTGGAAGAGTGGACCCTGAGGCTGGAGGGTGGAGCCTGGGACGCCCTCAGCACCTTGGCAAGTCTCTACTGAGGAAAGTGGCCAGCCAAGGCAGGCTGGTGGGATGGCGAGGGGAGCCCACTGTGGAGCTGGAGTGCCTCAGAGCCAGGGCTCAGGACAGCATTCTTGATTCTTTCAGGAGGATCCCAGAGGCCTATCCCTACAAGGACCCAGCATCCACCCTGTGTCTGTGTGTCCTTTCCAGTCTGCTGCCTTGGACACTTGTGAGCCAGAATCCAGTCAAGCCTCCAGCTGCCTGTGCCATGGATCCCAAGGTCAGATATTTCTGGAGAAGGGATGTGGGAAGCAAGGGCAGCTGAGACCAGCTTGTTCTTTATGCTTAGGACCATAAGACCAGCCCACCTTGTGTGGCAGTCCTGTAGCAGAGGCCTCACATTTTCAGCTGGCTGGGGTGCAGTAACAGAGGAGAGAAAGCTCCTCACCTCTTTCCTTCCCGCTCTCCCCCTTTTCCCTTTTGCTCTCCAGCCCTCTTCCTATACCTTCTGCCTGGCTTCAAGGAAGCTTTCTTTGTTCTTCATTTTTAAAATGTTTGACTGATTGATTGATGGACTTTAGAGAGAAGAAGAGAGATGAAGGGGAAAGAGAGAGAAACATAGATTTGTTGTTCCATTTATTTATGCATTCTTGGTTGCTTATTGTATGTGCCCTGACTGGTGCATCAGGATGACACATAACCAACTAAGCCACCTGGCCAGGGTCAAGGAGGCTTTCTGATTTGAGACCATTTAAAAGCTATAGAGTGCCTGGCCGATGTGGCTCACTGGTTGAGTGTCGACCTATGAACCAGGTTTATAGGTTCAGTCCCAGTCAGGGCACATACCTGGGTTTTGGGCTCAGTCCTCAATGTGGGGAGTGCAGGAGGCAGACAACTAATGAACTCTCATCATTGATGCTTCTATCTCTCTCCTTTTCTCTTCCTATCTGAAATCAATAAAAAACACACACATAAATATAAATATTAGAAGCCCGGTGCACAAAATTTGTGCACAGGAGTGGTGTCCCTCAGCCCAGCCTGCACCCTTTCCAATCTGGGGCCCCTTGAGGGATGTCTGATTGCCCATTGAGGCCTGATCCTGGTGGTGGCCACCTATGATTACATGGGGGCAGCCATCTTGTGTCTTGGAATGACAGTCCATTTGCATATTACTCTTTTATTAGATAGGAGGTAAATATATATATATGCATATATGTATATGTGTGTGTGTGTGTGTATATATATATATATATATATATATATATATATATAGAATATACACTGAGTGGCCAGATTATTATGACCACCTGATGTTTGTAGGCAAATTAGCCATACACTGTATTGTATAGGCTATGGAAGCTGAAGGCCTGTTCGAACACCTTTGCTGTCTGCAATTCCCAAGACAAAATGTCTCCAATTCGCACAGGAACACAAGGATTGGACAGTCAAGCACTGGAAAAAAAGGCGTGGTCTGATGAGTCACGTTTTTCAATCATGCAGATGGCAGAGAGAATTTTGTGGAAACACCATGAAAGCATGTATCCTGGTGGGATTGGGCCTAAATAGATGGTTGGGCATCCCTCTCACAATCCAGGACTGCTGGCTCCCAACTGCTCACCTGCCTGCCTCCCTGATTGCCCCTAACCGCTCTGCTGCCAGCCTGATCGACACCGAACCACTCCACAGCTGGCTCAATTGCCCCTAACTGCCCTTCCCTGCAGGCTTGGGTCCCCCTTCCTCAACTGTATTCCCCAGGGGGCCTGGTCCCCCACAACTGCCCTCCCCGGCAGGTCTGGTCCCCACCAACTGCCCTCTCTTGCCTGCCTGGTGTCCCCAACTGCCCTTCTCTGCTTGCCCTTCTTCACCCCTAACTGCCCTCCCTGCTGGCCTGATCACCCACTACTGCCCTCCCCTGCAGACCTGGGTCCCTCCCAACTGCTCTCCCTTGCTGGCCTAATCACCCCCAACTGTCCCCCTCTGCTGGCCTGGTCACCCCTAGCTGCCCACAACTGCCCTCCCCTGCTGGCTATCTTGTGGCTGCCATCTTGTATCCACATGGGGGCAGCCATCTTTGACCATATGGAGGCGGCTATCTTGTGTCTTGGAGTGACAGTCAATTTTCGTATTACTCTTTTATTAGATAGAATATATACACTGAGTGGCCAAATTATTATGACCACCTGACATTTATAGGCAAATTAGCCATACACTCCATCATATGGGAGTTGAAGGCCTGTTCGAACTCCTTTGCTGTCTGCAGTTACCAAAATAAAATGTCTCCAATTCGCACAGGAACACAAGGATTGGACAGTCAAGCATTGGAAAAAAGTCATGTGGTCCGATGAATCACATTTCTCAATGATGCAGATGTCAGAGTGAGAATTTCACAGAAACAGCATGAAAGCATGCACCCCACATGCATGATTACAACCCTTCAAACTGGTGGGGCATGTTATGTTTTGGGGCATGTTTTCCTGGCATGACTTGGGCCCTTTAATTTGTGTAGAACAACATCTGAATAGCACAACAAACCTAAGTATCGCTGCTGATCAAGTTCATCCTATCAAGTTGATTGCATATCCCAATGGAGATGGCTTCTTCCAACAAGACAATGCACCATGCCACGGTGCTCATACTGTGCAGGAGTGGTTTCAAGAGCATGAGGGAGACTTTTCCTTGCTCAGGTGGCCCCCACAATCACCAGATCTCAATCCAATTGACCGTTTGTGGGACAAAATTAAAAGAGCCGTCGGGCAGCTGGTTCCACAACCATCAAATCTCACAGAACTGGACAGTGCTATTCATCAGACATGGTGTCAGATTCCTCACATCAACTTTCAACATCTGGTGGAGTCAATGCCAAGAATCGCCACAGTACTGAAGGCAAAAGGAGGCCCGATGAAGTGCTGATGGGGTGGTCACAATAATCTGGCCACCCAGTGTGTATGGTATATAGTTTTGGGGACATGTAATACTTTGAACATTAAATATAAATTTAAAAAAATAAAGCATATAAACACACACATGAAAAAAGTAAAAGATATAGAGTTCTTGGAAGAGGTCACCCAGAGGTCATAGGCTATTCCCCCTGCCTTTAATAGGATGGTACTTAAACTGTGTCTTGTCTATACTTTTGAATGAGCTTAGAAGAAAAAATCATGGCATATCCAATCAATTGTTCTTTATTCATCTACTTACTATAAGTCTTTCTATTTCCTTTCTATAATGATTTCAAGGCCACCAGCATCAGGGCTAGCCCATGTACACATCCCAGCCTCCTGCTGCTCTCAGTGGCCCACGGATTCTGAACCTGAGCCATATAGTAGCACCTGGCACCCAAGGTTTGTCATAGGTACTGTTGAACAGCTTTCTAAAGCATGGGAACTGCTTTGCAGCTGGAGGGCCAGAGACATCTCAAGCTTAGCAGACATTAGTTGCTTGAACAGAAGAGAGCTCCCTGTGCTGAAAAAGGCCTATTCAAAAACCAAAACACTCTTCTGTTCTGGTCCTTTAAACCTACTCACTGTTGCCCCTTAGAGCTTGCAGTTCTGTCTCCTTTTCCATATTCTTGAGCTGTCTTTGGGTTAGAACCACACTGCCTCCTTACGCTCGAATAGCTTGTCAACATCTCCCACAGCATCCCATTTCTCCTGATATCCATTCAGTTTAGGAAAGTAGATATAATTACTCTCAGATTATTTCTCATGTTATTTTTTTCCCCCTTCAAGATGAGAAAACAGACACAAGTTGCCCAGTGTCCCACAGAATCAGGGTTCACAATGAAGCAATTTCCGCTGACATGTCAGGGTTTGGCCATCAGAATTTTATTCCTGTTATGGATTTTTCTTCAATTATTTTGTCTCAGTGTTTTTATTATTTATTTATTTATAATATATCTTATTGATTTTTTACAGAGAGAAAGGGAGAGGAAAGTCAGAAACATAGATGAGAGAAATATTGATCAGCTGCCTCTTGCACACCCCCTACTGGGGATGTGCCCGCAGCCAAGGTACATGCCCTTGACCGGAATTGAACCTGGGACCTTTCAGTCCGCAGTTCGACGCTCAGTCCACTGAGCCAAACCGGTTTTGGCTCCCAGTGTTTTAAAGTGTGGTAAAATGTTAAAGATGGTGGTAAAACATACATAGTATAAAATGTGTCATTTTAACCATCTTAAGTCTCTGTCGAGTGGCATTAAGTACACTCACAGTGCTGTGCCAGCATCACCATCATCCACAGAAGTTTCATCTTCTCCAATTGGAAACTCCCATTAAACATTCATATCCCATCACTCCAGCCCCACTCTCTTTTCTGTCTCTCTGAATCAGACAAATTCCAGCACCTCATAAAGGTCAAGTCACATAGTATTTGTCCTTTAGTATCTGAATTATTTCACTTACCATAATGTCTTGGGTTTGGATTTTATTTTATTTTATTTTTTTACTACTTGCATGGTACTATTCATATTGTAGCATTCTTCTTTGTTTTTTATAGAAAGTAAGTAAGATTGATTTTTGTGGGATTTTTTCTTTTTTTTCTGTTTATTTGCTGCTCTTTTCTCTGAATCATAATTGACTTTATAGCATGCCTCCTTTAGGTGAATTTTGTAGTATTTCCAGCAAGACTTCCAAGTTTTGATCATTTGTCTTAAAAATTTTTTCCTATGCCCTAAAGGATAAACAACTATCAAATCTGTTATCTTTTTGAGGTACCCATTTTAACTTTCGTTACTGGAAGGATAAAAAAGGTCTTACTATCACTGGTTCCTATTTGTTCTCAGAGTTCAGTACTGTCCGTCTTCTGAGCCTGCTGCCTGTTCTGTGGAACAGTCCAGCCCGTTCATTACCATGGAGTCGGTTCACACTGCTTCCCAGCAGCCTGTGCTCAACATTTGGCTGCCTGGGCCACTCTTGCTTCTTCCTCCCACCAATTCCATTCTTTTAATTTTCCATGGCAAAAGCCACGATTGCTAAAATTACATTCGACAAACTGACCTGGCATAGTGCGTAACAACAACTCTCTGTATCCGGATTTTGGACATTTATTTATCAACCTTTAGATTGAAAGGAAGTCCTCGGGCAAAAACTGCCTATATTCGTTTTGGGGCTATTGAAACAGAACACCACAAGCTGAGTGTTTTCTCTCACAGTTCAGGAGGCTGGAAGTCTGAAATCACCGTGTCAACAACGTTGGGTCCTGGTGGGGCTCTGATGAAGAGCCTGTCCCATCCTCTTTCCCTGCTTCTGGTGGCTACCCCAGTGCTTGGTGCTCCTTGGTTGTTAAGCACATCAGTCTACTTTCAGTTTGTCTTCACATGCCATTGTCCTTCTTTGTCTCTATACAAAACTCTGCCTCCTCTCCTAGAGACACCAGTCTTTGGATTAGGGCTGCCCGCATCCTGGATGACCTAATGTTACCTTGATTTCCAAATAAGGTCACATTCACAGGTACTTGCACTTAAATGTTTCCTTTTGAAGGGAACACAGTTCACCCCATAACACTGCCCCAGTCTTGTCTGTAACCAATACATCACCATGAGGAGGAAATGAAGCCTTTCCTTGACTTTCTAAGCTCCTCCTGGCGCCTCACTACAATCAACTACTAAGGACTTAGAATATAGAAATAAATTTTGCCTGCACCTTCATTTTCTACTGACATACCATCCAGCATGTTAGCTTTGCATTTATCTGGGCAGATCTCTGGATCCCTGGCCTTCCCGATTGCTCCCTCTTTCATCCTAGATCTTTGATTTTTCTGAGCACACCTGACCGCTGATCCCACAAGTGCTCACCTGTGTTTGTCAAGAACACTGCCCCAAATGCAGTCAGCACACCAGAAATGTCCACTGTATGTCTCCCATAGCACAGAGCTGAACTGAGCTGCTGCTGTAGTACTGCTCACGGATGGAGAGCTGCTGGGCCATCACCAGCCCCTCTGGGTTGGAGCAGGAGCTGTGCTCTGTGTGTTTTGGTTAAGAGGCACGTCCCCTCAAGCCTGCTCAAGAGGAGAGGGTATCTGCTTACTACTACCAGTATTTATGGAAAATCTGCTGTTAGCACAATACCAAACTGGGCCCATAAAGGATGCATGGCCAGTAAGGCTGGGCTCAGTTTGGTAAAGACACATGGGACTTGGCAAAAGCAAGGATGTTTTCTACATGATGATATTTATTCGATGTCCTAAAACAGCCTTTGAGCTTCCTAACCCAAAAGCAAGCTTACTCCAGCTAGATGTTGCCAGGGTGTCAGTTAAATGGTAGATAACCAACTTGGGAAGAATTGGAGCTTTCTCTTTCGCATCTACATACAGGTGTTGCAGACGTAGTCTCTGCCAATGAGATCTCTTGCAGGACTGTTGTGCCCACAGGGCTATTCAGTTCTCTAGGACTAGTGAGGCTATTTGGGGCCCCACTGTACCCAGAGCCCTTCCGCCAGCTAAGCCTTCCTGACCCCCTTTCATCTTAGGGCAGCAAAGGTTCAGGCCTCCAGGATGAGCATATTACAGACTTGCTGGTGTTTGGCTTCCTTCAAAACTGCTCCAACAACAATTTCCAAAAAGAGCTGCAGGTGTTAGGCCAGGACCTATACGTGCCAGCTTGCCTATGGGAAAACCATGATGATGAACTGCAGACTGATGGCAAACAGTACAGTCACTTTGCCCTGCAGAGCCAGGAGACAGGTAAGCATTGGGCCCAGTCTTTTCTTCCTTGCTGTCACCAGTGGCATTTAGGGAACCAGGGTGCTAGAAGAGACCTTTGGGTTCAGCTCCACCTGTGTGTTGTTAGTCCACCATTGATGTTTGTGTCATGTGATACTTGGTTCCTCCAGTAGAGCAAGCCTAGCTGAGTTTCCAATTAGTTGAAAACCCACTCAGTTTCTTTATAATGACTATATCTGTATAGCACGTTACGTTCATACACACACACACACACACACACACACACACACACACATACATACATAGGAGGCCCACTGCACGAAATACGTGCCTGGGAGGCGGGGGATGTCCCTCAGCCCAGCCTGCACCCTCTCCAATCTGGGACCCCTCCAGGGATGTCCGACTGCTCGTTTAGGCCCTATCCCAGTAGGATTGGGCCTAAACGGGCAGTCGTATATCCTTCTCACAATACAGGACTGCTGGCTCCAAACTGCTCACTTTCCTGCCTCCCTTATTGCCCCTAACCACTTCTGCCTGCCAGCCTGATCACCCCCTAACCACTACCCTGCCAGCCTAACTGATGTCTAACTGTTCCCCTGCCAGCCTGTTTGCCCCCAGCTTCCCTCCTCTGCCAGCCTGGTCACCCCTAACTGCCCTCCCTTGCAGGCCTGGAACCTCCTAACGGCCCTCCCCTGTTGGCCATCTTGTGGTGGGCATCTGTGTCCACATAGGGGCAGGATCTTTGACCACATAGGGGCAGCCCTCTTGTGTGTTGGAGTGATGGTCAATCTGCAAATTACTCTTTTATTAGATAGGATAGATGCCTGGTGCATGGGTGGGGGCCAGCTTGTTTGCCCTGAAGAGTGTCCCAGGTCAGGGTGGGGGTTCCCTTGGGGTGTGGGGAGGCCTGAGTGAGGGGCCTGTGGTGGTTTGCAGGCTGGCCATGCCCCCAGCAACCCAAGTGGAGGCCCTGGGATCTGGGGTTAATTTATGTTCTACAATTGAAACTATGTAGCCTGGAGCAGAGTCAAGCCTTCTGCTCGCTCTGTGGCGACAGTCATTTCTGTTTGGGTTTATTTAAATTCTATAATTAAACTTTGTATCCTAGACTGGAGGCCTAGGTGCTAGGGCTTCAGAAGCTTGGCTTCCTCCATCGCCTCGGCAACCCTAGCCTCTGCTCTCTCCAACTATGTGGCTGCCACCATTTCTGTTGGGATATATCTTCTATAATTGAAACTTTGTAGCATTGAGTGGAGGCCTTGGCCGGGGGCAGGTGGAAAGCTTGGTTTCCTCCATTGCCAGGGAAATGCAAGCCTCCCTCCTGCTCTCAGTGGCCACAGTCATCTTGGTTGGGGTTTTTTTGCACCTGATGGGCTGGTGGGTGTGGCTTGTTGGCATTGCTTGATTGGAGGTACAGTCAATTTGCATATTACTCTTTTATTAGATAGGATATGTGTATGTGTGTGTGTTTGTGTGTATGTAACTAGAGGCCTGGTGCACAAAGTTCATGCATGGAGTGCGGGGTTCCCTCAGCCCAGCCTGTACCCTGTCCAATTGGGGACCCCTTGGGGGATGTCCGATGCCAGTTTAGACCCACGGGGATTGGGCCTAAATTGGCAGTCGGACATCTCCTTCACAATGTGGGACCGCTGGCACTTAACTGCTCACCTGCCTGCCTGCTCAATTGCCCCTAACTGCCTCTGCCTGCCAGCCTGATCACCTCTAACTGCCCTCCCCTGCCGGCCTGGTTTCCCCCAACTGCCTCTGCCTGCCTGCCTGATCACCCCTAACTGCCCTCCCCTGCCGGCCTGGTTGCCCCCAATTGCCCTTCCCTGCTGGCCTGATCTAGCCCCCAACTACCCTCCTCTGCAGGCGTGATCTTGCTCCCAACTGCCCTCCTCTGCTGGCCAATTTGGTTCTGATTGGTCAGTTTCAATGTCAGTCAGTGTCAAAAGCTCCACCTGCTAGGCAGCCATTGGCTCCCCAGAGCACCCAGATTTGGTTCTGATTGGTCAGTGTCTATGACAGTCAGCATCAGAAGCTGACAGATTAGGGAACAGTGGCCCTCAGTAGTGTGCACATTGGAATTCCAAGAGAAACTTTTTCAAAATGCCTGGTCCCTGGACCCTACTCCAGCGGCCTAAACCAGTGTGTTCTAGGGTGGGAGATTCCCGTGTATGCCCTGGTTAGATTCAATGTCTTAAAAGCCTAAGGTGACTCCGTACTTAGGAGCAGGACTAAAATCCTGCTACCCTTACATCTCTGGGTTTTAGCATTGCCCTCTGGTGGCCTTGAGGGAGACCAGCAGCCCATCCAGCTTTGGGACCCCTTTCTCTGTCTCACAGCTGGTGGATTGTGATGTGTAATAAGAGTTCCCCACTAGCACAAGGTGTGCCCAGATGTTAGCTGCCTTAGAATCCAGCTAGCATGTCTTCTGGCCCTAAACTGGAATAAGAGCACCTGAACCCTCTGGGAAGGTTTAGGAAGAAAGGAGCAGGAATGGCTTTGCTGGCAGAAGCTGCTAGTATGAGTAACTACCATTAGAGGCTGTCCCCTGGGCTCTCCTTTGATGTTCTGTACCGACCCTTTCTTGTAGACTGGAAAGCCTGGCTTGACTCAGATGGCATTTTCTAAAACTGATTATGGGGCTGTACAGCTAACCTCTCCCTCTGGTAGTAAGCACCTGACAAGATTTGGAAGAAAAGGGCAGAATAGAGGCTCTGGCCACTACAAACTTCATGGTGACTTTATTCACTCAGCTGCACACAGATGAATCAGCCATGACTCCTGAAGTTGCTGAAATGGGAGAAACGCCTCGGGAAGTTAGTGAGGCAGAGTCAGTGCTGTGGGAGCTACGGAGAATGTAGTGAGTACTTCGTTCTCTGTGGGAAATCAGGAGAAATTTCATGGCTGCAATGGAATTGAGCTGAGCTGTGAAGCTGTGTAGTTTTGTTCTGGAGATTGGGAAGAGGGAATGGCAATAGCTTAAGGAAACCCCTGAAGATTAAAAGGCCAGGGCCTGAGAAAGGTCCTGTGAATAGTTGAGTTTAACTAGAGCATTTGAAGGGAATAGTTGAAGGTCAGGGTGATAACTTGTCACTTCAGCAGAGTTGAGCATGTGGCAAATTCTGAGTAAGAAAGCGATGTCATATTGATACTCAGGTGCCACAGTGAGGCGAATGAAAGACCCAGGGCACAAAATGTAAGGAGGCACTCACTCCTCTCAATGCCCTCTCATCTTCACCTCTAGGTGCCTTGCTGGCCCAAGTCTACTGTGGAGAGTGGACTGGAGGACAGTGCAAATGGGGTGAGCAGAGATGTAATCAATGATTAGCACAATTTTAAAACATAAAGAGGCCATCAAGAGTGCTGATGTTGCTAAGCGTGTGAAAATGCTAAGGAAACATTGATCACAGGCAACTGAGTAGTTTAAAATAGGGGATGTTTGGGGATTTGGAATGGATTAATTCAATTTACATTATTTTTAATGGGGAAATGATATTTTTGAATAAATTGCTTTTTGAACAGCCTTCTGGAACAAATTAAGTTTAAGAAGTGAAGTTCCACGGAATAAGATTTAATTGGAGAAATATCAATAGTTGGCATTTATTGAAAACTTAGTAGGAGCTAAGTACAGCGTCATTCACTTATTCATTTGTTCATAAAATTGTTTATTTAGCATCTTCTGTGTGCCTTGTATTGTTCTCAGTACTGCATATTTGGCAATAAACAAAACATAAAAAATCAGAATCCTGAGAGAACCAAAATGGCAGGTACTTGCTGCCTCCTACAACCACATCAAAATTACAACTAAAATACAGGGCAACTGGAAAACCAAGATGGTGGCATAAGATATACAGCTGTATGTGCTGCCTCTCACAACCACACCAAAACTACAACTAAAAGACAAAACAACTATCACCCAGAACCACTGGAAAGCTGGCTGAGTAGAAGTTCTACAACTAGAAGGGGAAAAAAACCTCATTGATACTGAGTAAAAGGTGCAGAGGCACTGAAAAACAGAGGTACGGAGGCGTGCAAATCAAGCTGGCGACTGGGTGTGCTGTTTATTTTCAACCAGAAGGGAGATACAAACCCCTGACTACTCCAGTTTTCAGCGAGACTGGGGACCCAGAGTCCTACAGGGAGAAACTGGACTGTCTGGCATCAGGTCGAAAAATGAGGGTGGCTTTCTCGCCGAGTGCTCATAAGAATTGTTTACTGTGCTGAGGCTGGATGCAGGGATGTGGAAACGCAGAGACACAGAGATGGCTGACTGGCAGTCATTGCTGTTTGCTACTCCCTAGTGATTCTCTGAGATCCTGCCCCACCCAATTTACAAACCCACTCAAGCTGTGTGCAGTGGCTTTTACATATGAATGGCCTGCCCTTTGGCAGCTTAACCTAACAAATTGCAACTGGGTCAGAGAGCTCCAAAACTTCCAAACCCCAAACAAAGAGGAGAAATCTACAGATCTTGCTGTAGCTCCTGTTGGGTATGCTCAGACATTAGTTGACTTGCACCGCTTTGGAGATCCAGGAACCAGTGTAGCTAGTAGTCAGTGTGATATGACATCAGATTTCAGCTCCTCACATACATAAGTGACACACTCAAGAGGCAGACTCATTGAGCACCAAAACCCCACTGAAGCAAGTCCTGTCCCATAAGGGTGTCTCCAGCACAGCATTTCTTCCATTATAGACACAGATCCTAACAGCCAATTGGCCTGGAGGTCACTTCCTCCCAGTGATACCAACAACAATCAAGGCAGATTGTCCACACAGCCCACAAAGGGGTGCACCAAGAGTGTCCATCTTAAGTGATTGAGGAAGCTGAGCCATTGGACCCTATAGGTCACCTACCACACAAAGCCATTCCAACAACAGAGGGAAGAAACAAAAATGCAGAGACAAAAAACATGTCACTAATGAAAGAAATGGAGGGAAGCAAACTACTGGATATAGAGTTCAAAACCAAAGTTGTAAGGTTACTCAAGAATCCTCTAGAAACCACCGAGAAACTTTTTGAGACCTCCAAGGACCTTAGTGAGACCTTCAAGGATATTAATGAGAATTCTAAAAAAAAAAAAATGGAAACGGACCAGTCAGAAATTAAGCATACACTGTCTGAAATAAAGAATAATATACCGAAATCCAATAGTAGATTAGAGGACCCCAAGAATCAAACCAAAGCTTTGAAATATGAGGAAGCAAAAAACACCCAACAAGAAAACAAAAAGAAAAAAGAATCCAAAAATATGAAGACAGTGTAAGGATCCTCTGGAACAACTTCAAGTGTACCAACATTGGAATTATGGGGGTGCCAGAAGTAGAGAGAGAGCAAAATATTGAAAACCTATATGAGAAGAAATAATGACAGAAAACTTTCCCTACCTGGTGAAAGAAATAGACTTACAAGTCCAGGAAGCGCACAGAACCCCAAACAAAAGGAATGCAAAGAGGACCACGCCAAGACACATCATAATGAAAATGCCAAGGGCAAAAAACAAAGAGAATATTAAAAGCAGCAAGAGAAAAATAGTTACCTACAATGGAGCACCCATACAATGGTCAGCTGATTTCTCAACATAAACTATGCAGGCCAGATGGGAGTGGCAACAAATATTCAAAGTGATGAATAGCATGAATCTACAACCAAGATTACTCTACACAGCAAAGCTATCATTCAGAATTGAAGGTCAGATAAAGAGCTTCACAGATAAGAAAAAGCTAAAGGAGTTCATCACCTCCAAACCAGTATTATATGAAATGCTGAAGGATGTTCTTTAAGAAGAGGAAGAAAAAGAAAAAGGTAAAGATAAATATTATGAATAACAAAGTGACAACAAATACATATCTATCAAGAAGTGAATCTAAAAATCAAGTGAATAAAAAATCTGATGAACAGAATAAATTAGTGAATATAATAGAACTAGAGGCCTGGTGCATGAAATTGATGCGGGAGAGGGGGATGTCCCTCAGCCCAGCCTGCACCCTGTCCAGTCTGGGAACCCTTGAGGGATATCTGACTGCCCATTTAGGCTCGATCCCGGTAGGATTGGGCCTAAATGGGCAGTCGGATATCCTTCTCGCAATCCAAGACTTCAAGCTCCAAACTGCTCATCTGTCTGCCTCCCTGATTGCCCCAACCACTTCTGCCTGCAAGCCTGATCACCCCCTAACCACTACCCTGCCAGCCTAATTGATGTCTAACTGCTCCCCTGTCAGCCTGTTTGCCCCCAACTTTCCTCCTTTGCCAGCCTGGTCACCCCTGCTGCCCTCCCTTGAAGGCTTGATCAACCCCAACTGCCCTCCCTTGCAGGCCTGGTCCCTCCCAACTCCCCTCCCCTGTTGGTATGATGGCCCACAACTGCCCTCCCTTGCAGGCCTGGAACCTTCCACTGTCTTCCCCTGCTGGTCATCTTGTGGTAGCCATCTTGTATCCACATGGGCGCAGGAGCTTTGACAACATGGGGGCAGCCATCTTGTGTGTTGGTGTGATGGTCAGTCTGCAAATTACTCTTTTATTAGATAGGATAGACGTCTGGTGCATGGGTGGGGACTAGCTGGTTTGCCCTGAAGGGTGTCCTGGATCAAGATGGGGGTTCCCTTGGAGTGTGGGGAGGCCTGGGAGAGGAGCCTTTGGTGGTTTACAGGCTGGCCATGCCCCCCAGTGACCCAAGCAGAGGCCCTGGGATCTGGGATTAATTTATGTTGTACAATTGAAACTCTGTAGTCTGGAGCGGAGCCAAGCCTTCTTCTCACTCTGTGGCGACAGCCATTTCTGTTTGAAACTTTGTAGCCTAGAGTGGAGGCTTAGGCTAGGGCTGTAGAAATTTGGCTTCCTCCATTGCCCTGACAACCCTAGCCTCTTCTCTCTCCAGCTCCATGGCTGCCGTTATTTCTGTTTGGATTATGTATCTTCTATAATTGAAACTTTGTAGCATTGAGTGGAGGCCTAGGCCGGCAACAGCAGGTGGAAAGATAGGCTTCCTCTGTTGCCAGGGAATCCCAAGCCTCCCTCCTGCTCTCAGGTGCGGCAGCCATCTTGGTCAGGGTTTATTTGCATAATTTGCTCCTGATTGGCTGATGGGTGTAGCTATGGCATGGCTTGATTGGAGGTGTGGTCAATTTGCATATTAATCTTTTATTAGATAGGATACATAGCCCATGGACATGGGCAATAGGGTGGTAAAGACCTGGGTTGGAGGTAGGTGTTGGATGGAGGTGGAGGTGAGTATGAGGGGGTGTTGGTAAGTAGACAATATCTATCATGCTATCAACAATAAAAAATATACCAAAAAAAGTGAGACATTCCTAGAGAGGAGAAAAGGAAGGTGGCTCCCTAGCACAAGATCATTGATGCCCCTGTGATAAAATAGGGGGCAGGGAGAGACCTCCGAAGCCATTTAAAATAGGTATACCATTTGATTTATTTTACTTTGGAGCTCATTTTCAGGTATGCTTTCAAGTTCTTTTAGTGCGTCTTCACAGGGATGAAGAATTCCCTTTTTTGGCATGCCACCATGTGGACCCATTGCAAAACTAGATAAAGGATTCCTTTCCTTGGTTTCTACCATATGGACCAACGTGAATTATATGGGGTGTGTGTGTAACTGTATGTTTGTGTGTGTGTGTGTTCCCTGTCTGTCTAAAAACATATGGATTAGGGATGAAATTGGATGAGGGTCCATTACCTAAAATAGAGAGGCTCTTTGAGACCTCAATTGAAATTGTGCGACATGTTGGATCAGAGAGTACTTACTCAAGAACTGCAGGCTCTGCTGAGGAAAGACCCTAGCTAAGGGTATCTTGCAGGTACCACCAATACATTAGTTTAAGATTGCATTGGGAGGAAAGTCTGTCATTTCAGGTTCCACCACTGCCACCAAAGTAATGTCAACAAAGATTTCCAAAGAAAGGTGAAAAAAGGAAAAAGATTCAGGTGGCATAGGCACCTATTTCCGTTACTGTCCCTCTTTAGCTTATTTATTAACATCTTTCCCTATTAAATAATAACTTTTAAATTTAAAAAAAATGTTTATTGGACCATATGCTACCAGGGGAAAAAAGCAAAACAGGTTCTGAGATATCAATCTAAACCAGCAGCAGCAGGGCTAGAAATTGAAGACAGAAATGTCTTCTGTGCTGAGATTGATGGGATTCTCTCATACAATAAGTTTTGAGATGTATGTTGTTTTGAAAAATATGTCCAGTGGCTTTAGATAAGGTGGGATGGGTGGGAAAGTGAAGCAGGGATAATTCGGGGATAGGTATATAGTCAATATGGAAAAAAGTGTTTGCTGATTTGCATTGATTGAGGGCAACAATCTGGGAAGTTCATGCATAAGCAGAACACAGTGATATCTAGTGGCTGGCTATTGTCTCTAGATAGAAGATAAGGTAGCTGTACAAAAGTTGATTCAAAGTTTTGACAATCATTTAGAAATGTGAGCAGCCTTTTGCTGGTTTCTGATGATGGCTGTTAACTGATTAACTCTCCTTTTTCCTTTTTTTCCCCATTCTTAGCCTTGTTGTTAATTTTATTTAGGACATCTAGGGATTATTTTTGCTTGTCACTGCACCATCACACCTACTCTGGGTTGCAGTTTTTTCTGCTATTTTAACTATCCACATAAAAGTGAATGCCTCACCTCCCTAACCCCACCAAAGCCTGCCTCTACTACAGCTTATGTTGCAGGGCTGCTTCTATTTCATTGAACTCTAAGAAGAGAATAGAGACAAAAGTGTGTTCTTGGTTTGTAACCTTGAATCAGAAGTTTCTATCCCAATAGCTTTCTATTGTACTCAACTATATCAAAATGTCTGGTTAACTTGTTTCTAGAAACATGTGCAATTTATTTTTTAAAAACACCTTTTCTTTTTGCCTTAATATGGTTTTGGAAAAGAAGAGACATAGATGTGTGTGCTCAATTTTATGTGCTGACACAAAACAGATTTTTGCACTAAAAAAACACTTTTTTTTAACCATGATGGTGAACAGAAAACAGTGCTTTTTAATAATTAAACCCTTAATTTATATATAGAAGGAACTCAAATAAATTGGTAATAAAAACACTAAGAACCCAATACAAAAACAGACAGAACATGTATTGTTAAGGTAAAAAACCACTGAAACCTGTACAGAATTTTTGTGAGTTTATTTGAGCCAAACTGTCAACATATGCCGGGAAGCAGAACCTCAATGAATGGAGATAATGCTCTGGAGAGTGGCAGGCTACATTTGTATTTATACATTGCAATCAAAGGAAAGGGATGTAGGTGGATTACATGAAATCCGTTGGTGATAGACTAGAGAGGTGGGAGAAAGCAAATGGCGGGGGGAGGAAGAAACCCCTGGGATTGTATAAAAAATAAAATGATGGACACATACTTAGGTGGGTGCAGGAACAATTAACATGATAATGAAGGAATCTGTGGTATCTGTCCTAGTGCCCAGCACATTAGGTTGTGCCCCAAGGGGTCCAGAAAAAGGGAAGTTGTAAGTTACCCAGACATTTCAAAGGGTATGTTATTGTACATGCAAAAAGACAGATAAGTCTTGGTTAAGGTAAAGGCTGACCTTGTCAGTGAAGATACCAGTCTAGGAGGTGACTACCAACCACAACTGCTCCCAGTCAAAGTTTAATTTCAGACCATCCTTTGTGGTTACCTTAGGTCTGTGAGTTTGTAAGACTGCCATGCAGGCCTCCCCTGAGCCCGGTCAGGCTAGCATGTGGGCTGCTTCATCCACAATTCCTTGCATTCGCCCACATGGCTCACAGGCCATGTGGAAGCCACACAATGGACTAACAGACCTGCAACTAGCCTGATGCTGCACTAGACCCAACTACACCATGGAAAGAAAACTTTGGATGCTGACTTTGTTTCTAGCTCTACTGAATCCCTAGCTACACATCTTCCAGGACTGAGTTAAGGGAAATGGGACTTTAGAAATCCAGAGATATAATACCATGCAAATAAATGCCCCTCACCCTTCTATGTGAGTCTCAGAAAATTATTTTCTCCAGGTATCTTAAGGATCCCATACCCAGCATAGAGTGGGAAAAGGGATACTCCACTTTAACCAATAAGACATTAAGAAAATGCTACAATTACGTTCCAATATGTTCTTTCCATAATGCAGTAGGAACAGCAAAAATAGGTTGAGGAAAAACATTCGATATAAGCGGTTATTTAAAAGATCAACAGAGACGACCCCGCTGGCGCCGTGGGCCTGTCTGGCTATCCGCCTTCTAACTCCTCTGCAACCTGAAGGGTCGCCAAACCACTTGGTTTCTTTCCATCTCCCCATCAGGCCCAGGGGGCGCCTTGGACACAGAAGGGGGCCTGCACATCACCTCCAGGGCCTGGAAGGTGCAGGCGACGGCCGCGCAGGCGCGCCCCTCGCGATGGCGCGCTCCAGGCGGAAGTGAGGTCGGAAGCCCGGGCTGCGCAGCTCGGGAGGGGAGCGCGGGCGGTGCAGACTCAGGCAGGCGGAGGCGGCGGAGACGGAGCTTCGAAGTCCAACCCACGCAAAGAAGCAAAGCCCCCGCGCTGTTCTCCCCTTGCGGAACCCCTTCACCAAGCCGGTCCTCCAGACCCAGGACGCCACCGCAGCGGAGGGAGGAGGGGGGCTGTCTGGCCGGAAGTGCGGCTCCGGTGCAGCCGCCCTGGAGCGGTGCCGAGGTGGAGTCCGTCTCTCAGGCCCTTCCGGGCCCCAGAAGGGCTCCGCCGCCCTTGGTTCCGCGGGGCCGGGTTGGGCGGGGCCGGTAAGGGCTCGGGCTCGGGCTCGGGCTCGGGCTCGGGCGCAGCCCGGGGGCGCGGGGGGCGCGGCGGGGCTTCCGGGCTGCTGCCTGGAGGCAGGCTGCTCAGAAGTGTCCTCTGGGTGCTTTCAGGTCTGCATCAGATCAGATCCGGAAATTGGAAGGGTTTTTTGTTCTGTAAGTTAGGTTTGGGTTCTTGTGATTTTGATAATTTCATATATGCAATCCGTTCACTTTTCTACCCGCGAAGTAAAAATTATTGTTTGCCTGGCAGAAGCTCAGTGTTCGCTCTCCAGCTCGAAAGGCTTTTAATTTAATGTTTTCGTCAGAAAGGACATGGTGCCGCCCAGTCTGGCTTAACTTTATAAAAGGTGCAGTTTTACAAGCTGTCTACCAGCGGGCTATTTCCCCTTTTACTGTAATGAGTGTGCACGTCATGGTCTGTCTCATGTTTATAAACATTGGAGTGTTTGGGCAAGCAGGAACATTTTTTAGATGGAAAGGTTTGTCCGGTTCCCACTCCTTACATTTTCAAGTCATCCTGGTGTTTGTAATTTCAAGTTACTTTCCCAAATATTTTATGAAACACTAGGTTAATAACCTCTGTTTTCGGCAATAATAGGAGCACATTTTTAAACGTTGATAAGTAAGTATACATGTAGTGGGTTATTTTTGCATTTTAAGCCAAGAATTGAAGAAGTCAAAGCTATTTTTTTCTAATGTTGAAGCCACTGTGGTTCACATGGTGAATATTTTAAGTTACGTGGCTTACGAGTGTCTGCATGCCTTGCTTATGTTTAGTCCTTTTGTGAAATTAAGGTCTGCTAGAGGCCCCGAGGGATTAAGAGTTGGAGACAGCCTGCTCCCGGGTCGCCTGGTCCTGTCGGTGCATAATTTACCGGGAGTGCCCAGCGCAGCTCCTCTTCCTCTGCTCTTCCCGGTGGTGGGAGGATTGGCTCTGCACGGCCGGTGCCCGGCTCTCTTGAGACGGGAGGAAGCTCCATCTGCGGCGGTTGCTGCCCTTGCTCCCCCCCCCCCCCCCCGACTCTCCTGTATTTGTTAGGATTTTCAGTTATTCTGCTCCACCACTGCTTTCAACTCATTCTGTTTTGAAGTTAGAATTGTAATGCCAGAATTATCTGAATTTTCGAACATTGGAACAATGAGTAATGTAATGCTACAGAACTAGAGGATTAGAACTGAAAAAAAAAACTTAAGTACCCTTAAAAAATACGATTTTAACTTTTTATTGGTTGTATAACTTAAAGGGAAAGTTTTGTGTACCAGACTTATCTTATATGAACAGCTTCTTTTCCTGGATTAGTTGAGAACAATTTACAAGGCAGTACATTTGTTCCACTCTATATCATTGAAATCTCCAGTTGTTCTATGAAGAAATACATAAATTTCTCCCAATAGATTGTAAACCTTGGTAGGGAAGGTAAAATTTGTGGAAGTTGAGGACTCCTATTATACACTCTTGATGATATACGTCACCGAAAATTTCCTATGTTGATTGTATCTTGTATATTGATGTCTCAGAAAGAATTTAAGCCCCTTGATATTAGTTTTGCTAATATGAAATACTAAGGTTTAAGGCCTTTAAAATGTCATAATTACTATTTTGTGGGGGAACTTTATTTAGGTCATAGTATGTTTTGAAACTAGAGAAAGTCCAGTTGTGGGGTTTAAATATACTTTTCCTCTGGTTATTATTGGATTTTCAAATCAAAGAGTTTGATGCCAGTTCTTTTAAAGATAAATTTGAGATTTTTCTTCTGATGCAGTTGTCAAATTACTCAGGAATTCTGACAGTTGGGTCAATCACATTTTCTAGTGAGACCCTCCAGATCTAGCCTAGGAACTGGGATTCTTGGTCAATGTCAATCAAATCAGACTGGGAAATTGTGAGTTTCTGAGTGGCCAGTGGCACTACAATTCCGGGCAGAGTAGTGATGGTGTGTGTTTTTTTCTTATATTTTCATTATGCAAATTTAAAAAGTATAACGACAATACCAATATACAGCCACCTACCCAACATCTTGATGGGATAATTATTAGCATTTTGTTATAGTTTTCCTTTTACTAAAAATATTTTTAATTACTATAGGCATCATGTCATTTTTAGTCTTATGTATGTTAGTATATATTTCTTAAAAAACACCTTTATTAACCAAAATATTATCACACTTCACAAATTAATAATTGTTTAATGTCATTTGATACCAGTCCTTATTCAGTTGTGTCTCAAAATCTTTAAAATACCGGAGAGAACCAAGATGGCGGCATAGGTAAACACCTATTGTTCTGCCCCGCGAAACGATTTAAAAACTACAACATAACAGCAGCACAGACATCACCCAGAATCGCCAGAAAGCTGGCTGAGTGAAAACTCCACAAATAAGAGTAAAGGTGGGACACTGAGACTCAGGAGCGGCGGAGCGCAGCCTTGAAGACGGAAACAGGTTAGGAGCCATCCTGGTCGCGCGCGTGGGCTGGGGCTGGAAAAACACCCTCGGCCGGATTTCTCCTACGGGGAGGGCAGAGACGTCCCACTGCACAGATTCCCCAGTGCCAGGCGAGGTCCGAGGTCGGGGGGATATACCCTGGAAGCGGAGTGCGGCAGAGGTCTCCTAGTCTGCGAGAAACCCGGAGGCGGGGAAAAGAAGTTTGGGCGCAAGTGTCGCACAAACCCGTGACTTGCCCCCTGGAAACTTGTCTCCTGGTCCCGGAAACCACCTATTTTACAACCCTGGGCTAGACTTTGGGGGTGCAGACTCATTTGGGGAGAGGCAGAGTTGTCTGGCAAGGGGAAGAGACTAGCGGCTTTCTCTTGGAGGTGTCTGCAGCCATCCCCATCCAACAGAGACCCGCGCGCGCAAGCGCCGCATAGGACGCAGCTGATGCTGATGCTGCCTGCGCAGCTCAGAGACTCTGCCCATCCAACCCGAACACAGTCTCCCTTCACAGCCAATTGGCCTGGAGGTCAAACCCTCCTAGGGCTAACAACAACAAGCTGGGTTTAAATTCAGAAATGCTGTACAACCCATAAAGGATTGCAGTAAGAGTACCCATCTCAAATAACTGGGGAGGCTGTGCCACTGACCCTTAGAGGATATCTACCACATAAAGCAGCCACCATGCAGAGATATGGAAAGAAATCAGGTGTGAAAGAAATGGAGGAGAAAAGACGACTAGACATAGAGTTCAAAACCACGGTTATAAGGCTTTTCAAGAGGCTCCTAGAAAAGGCCGATGAAATTAATGAGAACTACGAGGAAATAAACAAGACCAACCAGGAAATGAATGAGACTTACAATGAAATGAATGAGACCCTCAAGGAAATGAACAAGACCTCTGAGGATATGAACCAGACCCTCACGGATATGAAAAAGGCCCAACTAGAAATCAAGCATACACAGACTGAAATAAGAAATATTACACAAAGTCCTAAAAGCAGTGCAGAGGGCCACAAGAACCAAGTCAAAGATTTGAAATACAAAGAAGCAAAATCCACTCGGCTGGAAAAGCAAGAAACAAAAAGAATTCAGATAATTGAAGATAGTGTAAGGGGCCTCTGGGACAACCTCAAGCATGCCAACATCCGAATTATTGGGGTGCCAGAAAAAGACAGAGATCAAGTTAATAAAAACCTACTTGAAGAAATAGTGACTGAAAACTTCCCCCACCTGGTGAAAGAAGCTGACTTAAAAGCCCAAGAAGTACACAGAACCCCAAAATATAGGAATCTAAAGAGGACCACACCAAGACATATCATAATTAAAATGCCAAGAGCAAAAGACAAAGAGAATATTAAAAGCAGCAAGAGAAAAACAGTTGGTTACCTACAGGGGAGCACCCATACGATTGTCAGCAGATTTCTCAACAGAAACGATGCTGGCCAAACGGGAATGGCAAGAAATATTCAAAATAATGAATAGCAAGAATCTACAACCAAGATTACTCTATCCAGCAAAGCTTTCATTCAGAATTGAAGATCAGATAAAGTGCTTCGCAGATAAGAAAAAGCTAAAGGAGTTCATCACCACCAAACCAATATTATACGAAATGCTGAAAGATATTCTTTAAGAAGAGGAAGAAGAAAAAGGTAAAAATATAAATTATGAACAACAAATACACATCTATCAACAAATGAACATAAAAATCAAGTGAATTGATAGGCTAATGAACAGGATAAACTGGTGAATATAACAGAAACATGGACATAGAGAGGGAATGGACTGACAATTCTTGGGGAGAAAAGGGTTGTGGGAAGTACAGCAAGAGATTGGACAAAAATCTTGCAACAATGGGAGAGGACAGTGGGGAGGGGGAGGTGAGGGTGGAGGGTGGGATGGGTACAGGGTGGAGGGGAGATATAGGGGGATAAAAAGGGAAACAATGTAATTAATAAACTGAACAATAAAGATAAAAATAAAATTTAAAATACCATTTTACAATATTTTTAATGTAAATCAGAATACATACAAAATCCAACAGTGGTCTTTATGTCTAAATTCATTTTAATCTCGAACTGCCCTTTCCACCCCTCTATCTTTTTTCAGACCATTGATTTACTGAAGAAATGGGTCATTTGTCCTCTAGAAAGCTCCACCTTTTGTGTTTGTCTGATTGCTTCATGGTATTGTTAGGCATAGTCCTTCAACTCCTGTCTTTTCCTATAAACCAAAAGTTATGTAATGGCTCCATTAGATTCAGATTTTAATTTTTTTGTAGCAGTATACCTTAGATAATATAGAGTAATGTCATAACATGAGGGTGCGTGTAACATTAACTACTTTGACTTTTAGTCATGTTAAGATTGGTCAGTGGATTCAGCTTTCATATTCACTACCCAGTAAATAGTTGTATTTAATCAATTCTTAATTAGATTTTAAAATGTCTTAACATCATATTTATTGCTATGAAAAGTCCTGTATTTACTATTGAATAGTTCTTTTGTTCAAGCACATTCCAAAGATATTTATGAGGCACCACTGTATCAAGCATTCTGCAAGGAGACAGTGCTGAAGAAGGTATTTTCCCTGCTCTTGAGGCACTGATAGGAAATCTCTCTTTTTATTTTATTTTTATTTCTTAATTGAGAGAGAGAGAGAGAGAGAAAGAGAGAGAGAAAGATAGATCAAGGTCGGTTGACTGCTGAACATGGCCTGTCCTGGGTTTCGAACCTGCAAACTAGGTATGTGCACTGAATGAGAATTGAACCTGAAATCAGACAATACTAGACAACACTCCAACCAGTTGAGCCACACAGGATGGGGGGGAAACTCTCATTTGAACAAGTAACTTAAGGAGCTGTTTGATAATTGCTCATCGACCTTGTCTTTGTATGACCCTGTGCAAGCCATTTGTTGAATTGAAGAGGGAACTGCAACATTTCTTTCCTCAATTCTGTTACCATCTTTTCTTACCTATAATTTTTAATTCATTACAACTCTTTTTTTTTCATTGTTTAAAGTATTACAAATAGTAGTACCTATGTCTCCTTTTTTTCCACATTGACCTTTCCTTAGTCCCTCTTACCTCTGGGCCCATGCGCTCACCCCATCTCCCAAGTGTCTTGCATCCAAAGGTTATGCTTATATGCATGCATACAAGTCCTTTGATTGATCTCTTACCTCCCCCACAACCCTCCTCAGCCTTCCCACTATAATTTGACAGTTGGTTCCATGCTTCTCTGCCTCTGTATCTATCTTTTTGTTCATCCTAATATATAAAACCCTGGGTCCATCATGACCAGATGCTCCACCAACTGAAAGTTAGTCCTGCAGTCAGCGCTGGGTTGCCATGGTGACCCAGCACTGACTGCTGAGGGGGCTGCAAATCAGGGCCAGAGAACGGCCTGACGAGAGAAGCAGGGTCTGATGTGTAGCCTCTGTGGCAGCTGTTGATCAGCACTTGCCTCTCTTTTTGTCTCCGGAATTGGTCAGCAGCCATGCCTCCATTTCTCTCCAGGCCTCCACTGGGGATGCTGATCAGTCCCACCTTTCCAATCAGGCCTCCTTGATAGGTCCAGGGTAGCTGACTGGCATAGGAACCAACCAATCAGCTAAAATCTGGGTCAACTGGGAGGAGCCAATAACTGCTAGGAGGTGGAGCTTTTGACACTGACTGGAATAGAAACTGACCAATCAGAACCAAGTCTGGGTCAATTGTGAGGAGCCAAAGATTGCCTAGGAGGTGGAACTTTTGACACTGACTGACATAGAAACTGACCAATCGGAACCAAATTGTTTGGCAGAGGAGGGCAGGTGAGGGCATTTGAGGCAAACCAAGCCAGCAGGGGACAAGGCCTGCAGGGGAGGGTAGTTGGGGGACATCAGGCCAGCAGAGGAGGGCAGTTCGGGGATGGGGGGAACAAGCTTGCAGGGGAGGGCAGTTGGGGTCACCCAAATCAGCAGGGGCAGAGAGTTGGGGTCGACCAGGCCAGCATGGGAGGGCAATTGGAGGTGAGATAGGGCTGGCAGGGGAGGAGAGTTGGGGGCAATCTGGCCAGCAGGGGAGCAATTAGGTGTTAATTAGGCAGGCAGGGAACCAGATAGGCAGGCAGGCAGGCAGGCAGGTGAGTGTTTGGGAGCCAGCAATCCCAGATTGTGAGAGGGATGTCCAACTGATGGTTTATGCCTGATCCCCTTGGCAATCACATATCTCCCGAGGACTCCCATATTGGAGAGGGTGCAGGCTGGAATGAGGGATACTCCCTCCCCCACAGTACACGAATTTCGCACAGGGCTTCTTGACAGGTTATAATGTTCTTTATTATCCATAAATGAGTGAGATCATGTGGTATTTTTCTTTCACAAATTGGCTTATTTCGCTTAGCATAAAGCCCTCCAGTTCCATGCATGCAGCTGCAAATGGTAAGAATTCCTTCTTTTTTATAGCAGCGTAGTATTCCAGCGATGTATCACATTTTTTATCTTTATTGTTCAGTTTATTAATTACATTGTTCCCCCCTTTTTATACCCCTATAGCTCCCCTCCACCCTGTACCCATCCCACACTCCACCCTCACCTCCCCCTCCCCACTGTCGTCTCCCATTGTTGCAAGATTTTTGTCCAGTCTCTTGCTGTACTTCCCACAACCCTTTTCTCCCCAAGAATTGTTAGTCCATTCCCTTTCTATGTCCATGTCTCTGTTATATTCACCAGTTTATCCTGTTCAACAGCCTATCAATTCACTTGATTTTTATGTTCATTTGTTGATAGATGTGTAATTGTTGTTCATAATTTATATTTTTACCTTTTTGTTCTTCCTCTTCTTATAGAATATCTTTCAGCATTTCGTATAATATTGGTTTGGTGGTGATGAACTCCTTTAGCTTTTTCTTATCTGCAAAGCACTTTATCTGATCTTCAACTCTGAATGATAGCTTTGCTGGATAGAGTAATCTTGGTTGTAGATTCTAGTTATTCATCACTTTGAATATTTATTGCCACTCCTGTCTGGCCTGCATCGTTTCTGTTGAGAAATCTGCTGACAATCGTATGAGTGCTCCCTTATAGGTAACCAACTGTTTCTCTCTTGCTGCTTTTAATATTCTCTCTTTGTCTTTTGCTCTTGACATTTTAATTATGATGTGCCTTGGTGTGGTCCTCTTAGGATTCCTATATATTGGGGTTCGGTGCGCTTCTTGGACTCCTAAGTCAATTTCTTTCACCAGGTGTGGGAAGTTTTTGGTCACTATTTCTTCAAATAGGTTTTCATTGTCTTGCTCTCTCTCTTTTTCTGGCACCCCTATAATTCGGATGTTGGCATGCTTGAGGTTGTCCCAGAGGCCCCTTTCACTATCTTCAATTTTTTGGATTCTTGTGGTTTCTTGCTTTTTCAGCTGAGTGAATTTTACCTCTTTGTATTTCAAATCTTTAACTTGGTTCTTGGGGTGCTCTAGAGTACTTTTAGGTCTTTGTATAATATTTTTTATTTTAGTCAGTGTATGCTTAATTTCTGGTTGGTCCTTTTTCATATCCTTGAGAGTCTCCTTCATATTCTTTAGGGTCTCGTTCATTTCCTTGTAGGACTCATTCATTTCCACGTTGGTCTTGATCATTTCCTTGCAGGTCTCGTTCATATCCTTGAGGGTCTCGTTCTTTTCCTTATAGGTCTTGCTTATTTCCTTATAGATCTCGATCTTTTCTAGGAGCCTCTTGAAAAGCCTTATAACCGTGGTTTTGAACTCTATGTCTAGTTGTCTTTTTTCCTCCATTTCTTTCACACCTGATTTTTTTCCATGTCTCTGCATGGTGGCTGCTTTATGTGGTAGATGTCCTCTAAGGGACAATGGCTCAGCCTCCCCAGTTACCTGAGGTGGGTACTCTTACTGAAATCCTTTATGGGTTGTACAGTATTTTTGAATTTAAGCCCAGCTTGTTGTTGTTAGCCTTAGGGGGGGTTTGACCTCCAGGCCAATTGGCTGTGAAGGGAGACTGTGTTCAGGTTGGATGGGCGGAGTTTCTGAGCTGAGCAGGCAGCCTCAGCATCAGCTACGTCCTATGCGGCGCTCACGCGCAGGTCTCTGTTGGGTGTTAATGATTGCAGGCACCTCCAAGAGAAAGCCGCTAGTCTCTTCCCCTTGCCAGACAACTCTGCCTCTCCCCAAATGAGTCTGCACACCCAAAGTCTCGCCCAGGGTTGTAAAACAAAGCAGTCCAGTGGATTCCGGGATGAGGGGGCAAGTTGCCAGGGAGCAAGTCGCGCGTCTGTGCTTTCGCACACTTTTCGCGCACAAACTGCCTTTACAAGCTACCCGGTTTCTCTTCAGACTAGGAGACCTCTGCTGCGCCTGGCTTCTAGGGTGCGTACCCGGACCTCGGACCTAGCCTGGCGCTGGGGAATCCGTGCAGTGGGACGTCTCTGCCCTCTCCATTGGAGAAATCCAGCCAGGGTTGCTGTTGCCAGCCTTACAGCCCACGTACGTCCCCGGCTCCTGACCTCTGTTTCCACACGTATCTTCAAGGCTGCGCTCTGCCGCACTTCTGAGTCTCAGTGTCCCACCTTTACTTTTATTTGTGGAGTTTTCACTCGGCCAGCTGTCTGGTGATTCTGGGTGATGTTTGTTTTGTTGTTTTGTTGTAGTTTTTTGAATTGTTGTGTGGGGCAGAACAATAGGTGTTTACCTATGCCGCCATCTTGGTTGCTCTCCACAAATCCTGGTTTTTCTGTAATGTTACAGTTTCATTTTCAGTTTTGTAATATGGTGGAACAGATAACCTTAAAATCATGTTGATATAAAAAAAAAGCCCTAGACAATTAAATAAAACATGTAAAAATTTTATGTGATAGAAGACCCTAGTCCCAAACCACTGGAGTCATCAGAGCTCTTGATTCTCCAGTACCATGATTTTGTAAGAATGTAAGAGAAATATCTGCGGGTAAATATGAAAGTGATATAAAAACCAGTACATTTGGCCATTGAGTTGATGTTAGGCCTGTCCTGGGGGTATTTGCTCTTTGTGGGTTTAAATAACTCACATGGGTGTAGCAATTGAGGCATTAAGTAAGCCCTTTGAGAGGCTGGGAGCTGTCATCAATGTGGTGCCTTCAGAGGGTGATACTCCTATTAAAGAGGTAGAATGAAGGAATCCATTCATTGGCTCAGAAGGAAATGTTTTTGATATGCATAAATACATACATATATATATATGACTTTTTAAGAGAGGAAGGGAGGGGGATAGAAATTCAGAAACATTGATGAGAGAGAAACATCGATCAGCTGCCTCCTGCACACCCCCTACTGGGGATGTGCCTGCAACCAAGGTACATGCTCTTGACCAGAATCGAACCTGGGACCTTTCAGTCTGTAGGCCTATGCTCTATCCATTGAGCCAAACCTGTTAGGGCCAATAAAATATATTTTTAAAAGTTTTTATCCTGCAGTATTTTCTGTAGTATCTGACAGCAGCAAATGCAGAACTCTGTAGAGCAGTGATGGGCAACCTTTTGAGCTTGGTGTGTTAAAATTCGCCAAAAAACCAAGCATAACTCGGGTGGTGTGTCACTTTGAGAAAAAAACCCATAATTTCACCATATTGATAGTTTAAATAACAAAAATGTATAACTGTAATATATAACTTTATTTAATAAACCAAAAACTAATTATTTAACTTACCTGCTTAGTGACTTCTTTGTTCATCTATCAGTCAGTTTCTTTTGTTGGTCTTGATATTATTTAACTTGTGTGGGGTGCTGTGAACTAAGATAAGTGAGGGGGAGGGGGAATTCTTTAACTAATCTGCCTATTAGTGACTTTTTTGTTGCTGAATTTCATTGGCTAAACCTTCAATTGAAGGTTGGTATTCTGTACACTTCAAGCCCAAGCAAGCGCTACTAACTTCATCTGTCAGTCTGTTTCTTTTGTTGGTTTTGATATTATTTAACGCTGAGAATAAAATCTCACAAAAGTACGGAGAGGGAAAAATTGTGAGTAAAGCCATTGCTATATTTTTCAGGGTGCTAAAAGTGTCTGGCAATCAGTTCCAGGCACTCCAAATTTCCTGTTCGTAGTGGCACTCCTCTTGATTCTCCAAGTGGCACCTTTCCAGATTCTCAAGCTTTGACTTCAAGTCGACAAACACCTGAGCCCAGATGCTGTCTTGAAATTCTGCAAGTTGCATCTCTAAATCATCAATTTGCATCCATTGGAAACCATTTAATTCCAAATTACTGTAGACTACTACATCAGGATACTTAATTATTTTTATGGTCTGTTCTAGGCTTCTAAATTGATTAAATCTATCACTGAACTGGTCAAGTAATAAGTCTAAAACATGTTGGTACTTTATATGTAAGGGTTCCATTTCATTTTGTACAGCTGCACTGGCCTTCTCAAAATACTTTGTTACTCGAGGAAAATACTTACAAGTTTTAGTTTCCACATCTCGCATGAAAATTTTGTTTACTTTCAAAAGCTTGTATGTATCCAAACACAATGTCAATACTTTTGCCAAAACCTTGTAACTTTAAGTTCAGTTCATTAATATGAACAGAGAGATCTGTAAAAAATATCAGGGTATTAACCCACTTATCATCATTGAGCTGAGAAAAGTTTCCCAGATCCTTATCCTCAAGAAATACCTTAATTTCTTCAAAGCACTCCACAAAGTGCTCAAGAACTTTGCCTCGGCTCAGCCATCTTACATTATTGTACATCAGCAGTCCACTGTAGGTGGAATCAACCTCCAGTAAAAGTGTAGAAAATTCTCGCTTGTGAAGTGGGTGAGCAGCTATTAAGTATTTTTGTAGCAACTGACATTAAGTCATTTAAGTTGGTGAATCCTGCCTTGGCACATAAAACCACCTGATGGATAGATAATACAATGAAAAGGCACAATTGGATATCCAATAGCTTCTGTAAACATTTGACAAATCCAGCTTTTCTCCCACCATGTTTGGTGCCCCATCTGTGGTCACTGACACAACTTTAGAGATATCTATGCTTAGGCCACTGAATGTTTGTATAACAACCTTACAAATTTCGCTACCTGATGTACTTGTTGGCATTGATAGTAACTTTATCAATTCTTCTCTCATTGTGAGACCATTAGAATATTGACCAATAATGGCCAACTGAGCATGTGATGTGACATCAGTAGCATCAAGAGAGATAAAAAAATATTTACAATTATTTATGTCTCTCTTTAATTGATGTTGTACATTTGTGTTCAGTCTCATTATTCGGTCTTTTATGATATTTCTACTGAGTGGTAACTCAGATATACTCTTAGCAATTGCATCTTTATTCTGCATATTGTGAAATAGAACTGGTGCACATCTTAGGAGAGTTTCTTCATTAAGTTCTCCCTCACTGAGTGCTTTTCTTTTTATTTTTTTAAAGATAGTTCCAAAATATTTTTTTAAAATATATTTTATTGATTATTTACAGAGCGGAAGGGAGAGGGATAGAAAGTCAGAAACATCGATGAGAGAGAGACATCGATCAGCTGCCTCTTGCACGCCCCCTACTGGGGATGTGCCCACAGCCAAGGTACATGCCCTTGCCGGAATCGAACCTGGGACCCTTCAGTCTGCAGTCCAACGCTCTATCAACTGAGCCAAACCGGTCTCGGCACACTGAGTGCTTTTCCATGCTGAGCTATCGAGTGAGCAATGCTCAGACTTGCAGATGTTAAATTTGTAGAGCCTTTTATAAATTTAAGGATGGAATTAGATTGGGTCTTATAAAGGTGTAGCTGCCTGGAAATGTATTCCTTCCTTCCATTCTCACTTTTTTTCAAGAGCTGGGAATAATTAGTTTCAAAATGTCTATTTATATTCCACATTCTGCTTACTACCATTTCAGTACATAGAACACAAAATGATCTGCCATTATTTTTCTATGATGGCCATACATCTTGGTCCATGTCTCTTGAAAGGATTGGCCATTGCTATTACTACTTTCTTTACTTAACCTTGTTTTTTATTTTTATTTTTTGGGTTTTCCATCAGGGGGGCAGTGACAGAAGAGAGTATTATAAATAACCTGTTAGCTCTGCAGGCAATTAGGGGATAACTAGCCACAAGATGGCACATGTAACTGTCTTTTAGAAAAGGGCAGGGTTAATAAGCAGAAATAGGAGAGAATAAGGATGTACAACAGTAATAGTGGTGAAATGGAGTCTGCACTATGCTGCAAAATGACGTTCCTTATATAAATTAAGATGGATGCCGCTATTTCTAAAGGTGGGAAATGGTACCCATAGCACAGGCCCTCGCCTCTCCCAGCCTCCCCCTCATTTATCTCAGTAATGATGGGCAATTAGAAATCCAGGACACTCCAGAACAGTAGATTGGATGGTGGTTGCTGTGGTTATGTGGTTGCTGGTAATGGCGATCACAGGGCCCCCAGAGATGTGTCACCCGCAGCATTCCGCTGTTCCCTGCTCTGCCGGCCAGAAGTGAGGTCAAAGATCCCCTAACAGCCTAACCAGAAGTCCCAGAACTAGACGCTCTGTGCCGGAGTTCTGTTGTTTTGGCCTACAGACCTCTGGTACAGAGTGTCTACACCACAGCAAATGTTTCATCCTCGGCTACTGCACCTGGCCGTGCAGTAGCCGAGGATGAAATGTCCTTTTCTGTATGTGACTGCATGCAGCGGCGTGTCATTGAAAATGGCTATGCATGTCAGTTCATCATCATGGCTGTAGAGGCATTCTCAATCCAGGTTTTGAGGGTTTCCTATAAACTTCTCTCTGTTAACAATGCAAAATTATTGGTGTGCACTCAGTCCTCATTGGAAAGAGTTAGTGCATTTTCCCACAGTGGCCCCCAATTTCCTCCTCTTTCTGATCCTATCAGCAGACCTGTGCCTCTGGCATGTGGGAAATGCTACCAGATGGTGAGTTAGGATTGCAGCTGTCTTGAAAACCCTCCCCTTCTCCTAAACCCTGGCAACTGGAATAACACAGGGATAATATACCAAGGACTTTTGAGGTGTAACTATGTCAATGACTGCAGCACCTGAATAGTAGCTGAGGATTGCCTTTGAGGTTAGTTCTCCAGTTTTGAGTTGTAGAGCGTGAACAACTTTCCCTCCATTGTGGAAACACCTCTCCACGATGGTTACTTCAGAGTTACAGGGTTACAGGTCCAACAGGTGAAACCACTGCCCATGAAACTACTGATGCTGGCAGTGAACTTGAAGAAACAGAAGTCAAAGGAAAAAGAAAAAGGCATTATCCTGGCCAGCTTCCATCTACAAGTAAGAAACCTCAAAAATCTCCAGGAAAGAACAGTGGAATTGAAGCTGGAGTTAGAATTGAAGCCAGGGAAAAATGGACACCCGCAACAGAATGACAAAGGGGAGTCTGTCACATTACTTGAAGTAGGGAAATGGGGAAAGTGCAGTGCGGTGCTGGTGGATAACTCGATTAAGTCATACGAATTAGACAGAGACATTGCACTTCTAAATTTAATCAACTTTTTTTTTCTAATCCCTCACCCGAGGATATTTTTCATTGAGAGTGGAAGAGAGGGAAACGCAGAGAGAATTATCAACATGAGAGAAACACATCTACTGGTTGCCTCCTACACATGCCCTGACCAGGGTCTGCAACCGATATACGTGCCCTTGACTGGAATCAAACCGGGGACCCTTTGGTCCTCAGGCAAATGCTCTATCCACTGAGCCAAACCGTCTAGGTCATCAACTTTTTTACCCAATGTTTAGAATGTTGAAGTACTGTGAGAATAGACATGTTTTGAAATATATAGAATGCAGAAATCATCAGAAAAATTACTGAATTTTGATGAAGACAGGGGTGATTATCTCCTTACCATGCCTCGACCTCACTGGGAAAAAAAATTGCGAATTTACCAGAGTCCTGATTTGACAGTATTTAGAATAGCATGATTTATTATGTATATATGATGGACCAGTAATTTCCCATTTGACTGGTTTGTCAGACTCCCAGGTCAGAGTGTTTAGACATACAGGCACCCTGGCTGCTGTGAAGCTCATGCCTGCTCTGTTGAGTGTTGCCTTACACCTCAGAATTCATCAGGGTAATGCTCAGAAACAGTGCGAAGCCGAAAGAAATGATTGGGAAAGATTAGAGTTACTACTTCAGAAATGCAAGGAGACCTGCATACTGTGATAGGTGTTATAGGGGTAATATACTTTTAATGTATACAAGAAATCAGGATGAAGTCTTTCGACTTCTATTTTTAAGGGCATATTTATTTATAGATACTGTGATACTATTACTGAGATTAGAGCCATTTGTATTGAAGAAACTGTTGTATAGAAGAAAATGTATTGTGATGCCTTCCTAAATGACAGTTAACCTAAAATATGTTGTTTCAACTTTTCATGACAGGCAAGGAGAAATCAGGTTGAATTTTTGCTAGAGTATGCCAATAGAGAATTATTCCCTAAATTGGAGCTATTCATAAATCAGTTCAAGGATTGCATTGTATCAATGACACTTGATAAGGAATATGATGTTGCTGTAGAAGTATTTGATTGGTTACTCTCATATTTCATAGAAGTAAAGCTCTTTGTGATGAAGACTCTGAAAAAGATTACCCCTTGATGGACTTAGCACATTGCCTGTTGCTATGGAGCTGGAGAATCCTTAACAAAAAAAGTTTTCAGCAGTCATGACTCACAAGCAGAAGAAACATTAGCAAAGAACAGTTTAAATAGGAATTTCATTATGATGCTGTGTAGTTTATTTTTTCTTTCTTGAAAGCTTTCATGTTACTCTGTGATCTGTTGATGAATTTTAGCCACCAATTAATGGCAGGTGGCAGGGAGGCCCTTCAGCCTTTGGGGTTTAATCCAGATACTGGACTACAGTCTGAGTTCCTCGGTTTTGTGATGGGTCATGTTTTCATTGAACAGGATGAGAAGCAGAGCATAGAGGGGATGAAGAAGACGAAACAAATAAATTTGAGTCCTTACATAAAATAAGGAAGTCTACTTGTTTCAACAAACATCAATTATGATATTGTTGACATGCATGCAGCTGTAGACATCTTTAAACACTACATGAAATATTACAATGAATATGGTGCTATTACTAAGGAAGCACTAGTAAAACCAGGCAGACTGATAAAATTCAGTATGCCAAGACCCTCATTCTCAATTTACACCAGTTGTTTAATGAACTTGTTCAAGAGCAAGGTCCCAAGCTACTTAGGACATCTCCCTATGTCAGGGGCATTAAAGAATTGTTATGTCACTTTGCTCTTGCATTTGGACTGGATAAAATCAAGACACAAGAATCAGTTGCCACACTTCATAGGAATAGCATAGAATTTGCCTTTAAATACCCAAATCAGAAAGGACAGAATATCCACCTCCTAATCTGGTTTTGTTGGAAGTGCTAAGAGAATTTTCTTCTAAATTTTCTTGACAGGACAAAAGGACTGTTCATTCAGACCTAGAAAAAAATCCTTGCAGAGCAGATGATGGAAAGGAGGAAAGATGTATGGCTTCTACTAATCTCTTATAGTATTAGAAATGTGTTCATTACCAGAGGTGAAGTTCATTGAATGTCTATGAACAGTGGAAGTAGCAGCAAAACCTCTTCATTAACAAGAAAGGACAATCCTCACATCACGAGAAACAAGTAGAAGATGAAAGTCTGGATGATACATGGCTAAATAGGACTGACACCATGATTCAGACTCCTGGACCCCTGCCAGCACCACAGCTCACTGCCGCTGTCCTGCAGGAGAATACTAGTAGCTGGCCCAGGGGAGGGCAGATTCAGAAACCTGAATCTGAACATGGTTTTGAACCTGACTTTTTACACAATTCCAAATGTCGATCTCTTGATTAAGCAAGCCAAAATTAGAAGACTTAAATCGGGAAGATAGAACAGGAATGAACTACATGAAAGAGAACTGGAGTGAGGCATGCTGTTTGGGACTTAATGGAATAAGATGCTGAGCCCATCTTTGAAGATGTGATGATGTCATTCCGGAGCCAGTTAGAATGAAAATTTGAAGACACCGTGATTATTGATCTGCCCCCATCAAGAAGTCAGTGAGAGAGCTCAGGTGAAGCCAGATTTCCTTGATTCTGCAGCTGTCATAGAAGATGAATCAGGATTTGGAATGCCTATGTTTTGAAGTCTGAAGAAAATGTACAAGTCTGGAACTATTATTTCAAGCTAGAGACCTATGTACTGTGCGAGGTGTTATGGGGGAAACATACTTTTGATGTGATGTGATTTGTTTTTTAATCAAGTGATTGAGGTCAGTCCTCTTTTGCAGTGACAGAAGAGGAACATGTAAATTACTAAGGGGACTGTTGGTGAATGTCACCTCAGAAAGACTAACTTAAAAACCATTTGTGTTCTAATATTGGACTTACCCAATACAAATGTGTGTTTTTCTGGAGGGAGGAAAATAATTTAAAACCGCTGTCAAGATAAACACTGTTAGACACCTGTTTTATGGAAAGGAGGAAAGATGTATGGCTTCTACTAATACATCTGTTTTATGAAAACTCAGCATTGAGTAAAAAAAAAAGTTTAAACTTTATTTTCCTGTTGTACTACTTAAGAATCTTTTCAATGTTTTGCCTTTTTATGTTTTATTAACCAGTTTTATTAAGCCAATGAGTAAGTAGCTCATTTTAATTGCTGAAGAATGTTTTGCAGCTCAATGGATTTTGTTTACTGTGGGGGATACAGAATTACGGAGGAGCAGAATATTGACAAGCTAAGATGAAATTAAGACAGTCCATTACCTGCCAAAATCCACAAGCCCTCTATAGATATGTATTCCCAGATTTTATATACTCTTGAATAAAAAGGTTTATTTTTATTTTTAACAGAGGCATAAAATAAGAAATGTCCATGCAGCCATTTTTCTAACAAATGCTGTACACCATTTATTTTATACAGAATAGAGAGATTCAAATACAGTACATTTCCTATTGGTATTTGTTCTATTCATTTTTAGCAGTTTCAAACAGCAAATAAAATATTCTCAGCAAAATCAAACAAAATCAGTGCAAAATTATTATAAAACACATGACATAATTTATCAAAAAGAAGTGATGTCACACCAAATGCTTAGAATAACAGAAGATGTAAAACAGTGACTTAAAACAGGAGAGGTGAATGAGACGGTGGGTAAACAAAGTGAACCAGCTGGACCTTAAACGGGGAGAAAGGCATTTGGACAAAATTTAGGCTAAACTGCAGGTAAAACATTGCTAAGGAGAGAGAGGCATAAGGAAAGGGAGAAATAGACTGGTGAAGATATAAACGTGTTAGAATGAAAGATTTGAGAATTAAGAGCTCTAGAAGGATTGGGTAGAATCTAGAAAAAAAGGAACAACAGAATTTTTAATAATTGGTGAAAGGTAATTTAGTGATAAGACCTGTCCTTAAAATAGTAACACTACTTCAAGCAAAATGCTAAATAGCTGAAGAGAATTCTGGGTGAAATAGGCATTACATGAGAGTCCATATAATAAAAATATTGATTGATTGTCTGTGCTAGGCTGCGAGAATACTAAAGATACATGCAGAATTTTGTTCTGCTCTTTGGTTGGTCAAAAGTAGGGAATAGCAAACTTTATGTAAAGGTCCAGATAGTGCACAGGGTCTGTGGGTCACATTGTCTCTGTGGTAATTACTCAGTTCCGTAATTACAGAACTATGTGAGCGTGTCTCTTTCATAGCAACTGAAGACAGACAGTGGGCTGCATTGTCCTATGGCCTATAGTTTGATGATCTCTGGTCAGGAGCATTGCAATACAACACTTTTTAAGAGGTTTGCTTGTTTGTTTATTTGGGGTCTTGAAATTATATTTAAAAGGAAATTTCTGTAATATTAAAGCAGTTGTAAATTACCTAGAGTTTTATATGGTTTCTCCTATTTACTTATTTATTTACACTTACCAGTATCTTGCCTATTTTTATGATTTTGGGCATTTTTTAGTTCCCTTGACTTTTATAATATATTATCTCAGAAAAGATACAATGCAACAATTAGTAGTCATTCTGGGTATTTTAAATGTGAAAATGGGGTGTCAAATACAGGGAATTAATGTGGCTACAGAATTTTGAAGCTACCATGACTTCAATACTCCAAACTGATAAGACATTACAGGAAAGTGCTTTAATGTAATTTTATAGTCTTATCAGTAAGTGGAAAGGCTGATGTATAACTTTTTAAAATATATGCAATGGAAAGGAAGGAACACCTTCCACCTTTTTCATCTTTTAATTGTAGTAATGTAATTTCTCACATAACTGGATGTATATGTACTATTTTCAGATTGATACCACCTGCTTTTGTTCACTTTCTTTTGACTTTTGAAAAACCAAATACATATTTTTAATTTATTATTATTTTTTATTGTTGATAGTATTACATATTTTCCCCCTTTTATCCCCTTTTGCCCAGCTCAACCCACCCCAGACCTTCATCATACTATTGTCAGCAACCATGAGCTATGCATATACACATATATGTTCTTTTTAAAAATTTCTTTATTAAGTTATTACATATGTGTCCTTATCCCCCTAGTACACTCCCAACCCTCCACTCATGTCCTCACCCCCTTTTGTCAGTGTCCGTTATATGCATGCTTTCCCTCTGAGGTTTGTGGTCTGATCGATGCTTCTCTGTCTCTGGATCTGTTTTTGTTCATCAGCTTATGTTGTTCATTATATTCCACAAATGAGTGAGGTCATGTGATATTTATCTTTCTCTGACTGGCTTATTTCACTTAGCATAATGCCCTCCAGTTCCATCCATGCTATTGTAAATGATAAGAACTCCTTCTTTTTTACCATAGTGTAGTATTCCAACAAGAAAGCCCACTGCATGGGAGAACATATTTGCCAATGTTACCACTGATAAGGGTTTCATCTCCAGTGTTTACAGGGAACTCATATAACTTAACAAAAGGAAGATAAACAACCCAATAAAAAAATGGGCAATGGACCTAAATAGATAATTTTTGAAAGAAGACAGAAGAAAGGCCAAGAGACATATGAAAACATGCTCAGTCACTAATCATCCGAGAGATGGAAATCAAAATGACAATGAGGTACCATCTCGTACCTGTCAGAATGGCTATCATCAACAAATCCACAAACGACAAGTGCTGGTGAGAATGCAGAGAAAAAGGAACCCCTGTGCACTGCTGGTGGGAATGTAGACTGGTGCAGCCACTGGAGAACAGTATGGAGTTTCCTCAAAAAACTAAAAATGGAGCTCCCACTTCTAGGAATATATCCCAAGAAACTAGAAACACTAATTTGAAAGGACACATGCACCCGTATGTTCACAGTGGCACAATTCACCACAGCTAAGATTTGGAAACAGCCTGAGTGCCCATCAGCAGATGAGTGGATTGAAAAACTGTGGTACCTCTACACACATATATGTTCTTTGTTTTATCTCTTCCTGCCCTCCCCTCCACCCTCCACTCTGAGATCTGTCAGTCTGTTCTATGCATCCATGCTTCTGGACCTATTTTGTTCATCAGTTCATTTTGATCATTAGACATAAATTGTACTGGAGGCCCGTGCATGAAATTCGTGCATGGGGAAGGGGGTCTCCTCAGCCCAGCCTGCACCCTCTCTCAATCCTAGACCACTGGCTCCTAAGCACTCACCTGCCTGCTTACCTGGTCAACCCTTACTGTCTCCACTGCTGTCATGGTCACCCCCAACTGCTCCCTGTGCCAGTGTGCTCACCCCAAACTGCCTCCCCTGCTGTCCTGCTTGCCCCCACCTTCTCTCCCCACTGGCCTGCTTGCCCCCAACTGTATCCCTGCTGGCCTGCTCACTCCAAACTGCCCAATCCCATTATCCTGATCACCTCCAACTGATCCCCACTGACATCCTGCTCGCCCCCAAGTAGCCCCCTTGCTGGTCTGCTTACCCCCACCAGCCACACCCCCCACCAGCCTGATCACTCACAATTGCTGTCCCATCCTGGCCTGTTCACCCTCAACTGCCCCCACTGCTGGCCTGCTCGCCACTCCTCCCCTCCTCCTTCCCCTCCCCACTGGCCTGCTCATCCCCAGCTGCCCCCCTGCTGGCCTGCTCACTCCAAACTGCCCTCCCTACTATCTTGATCACCTCCAACTGACCCCCACTGACATCCTGCTCGCCCCCAACTGGCCCCCCTGCTGGTCTGCTTACCCCCAAAGCCCTGCACCCCACCAGCCTGATCATCCACAACTGCCCTCCCCTCTTGGCCTCTAACCGCCTCTACCTTGGCCCTGTCACCATGGCTTTGTCCAGAAGAATGTCTGGAAGGTCTCCTGGGAGGTCTTCCTGTCTAATTAGCATATTACCCCTTTATTAATATATACGAGAGGCCCGATGCACGAAAATTTGTGCAAGAGTAGGCCTTCCTTCTCCTGGCTGCTAGCACTGGCTTCTCTCCAGCATCTGGGACCCTGGCTGCTTCACTCTGGCTGCCACTGCCAGGCACCTGGACATGGGCTGCTTCACTCCGGCTGCCGCTGCCAGGCACCGGGGACCCAGACTGCTGCTTTCCGGCCACCGCCACCAGGCACCCAGGACCTGGGCTTTGCTCCAGCCCTGCCTTCATCTGGAAGGATGCCCGGAATGATGCTCAGAAGGACATTCAATCTAATTAGCATATTACCCTTTTATTATTATAGATAGAGGACTGGTGCATGGGTGGGGGCCAGCTGGTTTGACCTGAACAGTGTCCAGGATCAGGGTGAGGGTTCACTTGGAGCCTGGGGTGGCCTGGGTGAGGGTTGAGGTCTGCAAGCTGGTCATGCCCCCACAGTGATCCAGGCTCCCAGCCCCTCCTTTTTTTTTTCAGCGCCTCCTTGAGGGGAGGCCAGGGCTAGCTGGAGAAGCAGGTATCTGGGATTTATTTATCTTCTATAATTGAAATTTTGTAGGCTTGAGCGGAGGTCAGGGCCAGCCACGGTGGGAGGGAAGCTTGACTTCATTGCCGGGGGCACCCCACGCCTCCTGCTCACTCTAGCTCCGTAGCTGCCACCATCTTGTTTGGGCTAATTTGTATACTCACTCCTGATTGGCTAATGGGTGTGGCTTGTGGATATAGTGGAGGTACAGTCAATTTGCATCTTTCTTTTTTATTAGATAGGATAAGTGAGAGCATGTGCTATTTGTCTTTTTCTGAATGGCTTATTTTGCTTAGTGTAATAATCTCTACTTCCCTCAATGTTGTTACATAGGATAAGAGTGTAGCCACATAGTACTCCATTGTGGAAATGTACCACAGCTTTTATATCTACTCCTCCATGGATGGGCACTTGGACTGTTTTTAGATCTTAACTATTGTAAATAACACTACTATAAACATAGGGGTGCAGATATTAGTTCTCATTGGTGTTTGAGATTCTTAGGATATAGTTCCAGAAGAGGATCACTAGGTCAAACGGCAGTTCCATTTTTAATTTTTTAGTGAAGCTCCATTTGGTACAGTGGCTGTATCAGTCTGCATTCCCAGCAAACAGCATGCTGGAATTCCATTATCTTCACAACTTTGCCAGAACTTGTTTGCTGATTTTATTGATGGTAGCCATTCTGGAAAGTGTGAGGTGATACCTCATTGTAGTTTTAATTTGCATCTTTTCGATGATTAGTGACATTGAGCATTTTTTTTCATTTGTTTATTGACCATCTGTATGTCCTGTTTAGAGAAGTGTCTGTGCAGGTCCTTTGCCCATTTTTTTAATTGGATTGTCCTCCTGCTGTTGAGTTGTATGAATTCTTTATATATTTTAAAAATTAACTCATCAGCTTTATGTTTGGTGGATATATTTTCCCATACATGGGTTCCCTTTTCATGTTTTTGATAGTTTCTGTTGCTGTGCAGAAGCAATATAGTTTGATATAATCCCATTCTATATAATAAAGAGGTAATATGCAAATTGACCATCATACAAGATGGCCACCCCCATGTGAACACAAGATGGCTGGCAGGGAAGGGCAGTTGGGGGTGACCAGGCCAGCAAAGAAGGGGCAATCAGGCAAACAGGCAGGCAAGCGGTTGGGGGCTAGCCTGGTCACCCCTAAAAGCCTGCCCCTGCTGGCCTGGTTGCCCCTAACTGTCCTCCTCTTGCAGGCCTTTCTCCCCCCAACTGCCTTCCCCTGCAGGCCTTGTCCTCCCCCAACTGCCCTCCCGTGCAGTCCTGGTCACTCCCAACTACCCTCCCCTGATGGCCATCTTGTATCCACATGGGGGTGGCCATCTTGTGTGTTGGAGTGGTGGTCAATTTGCATATTACCTCTTTATTATATAGGACTAGAGGCCTGGTGCATGAAATTCATGCAACGGGGGAGGGGGATGTCCCTCAGCCCAGCCTGCACCCTCTCCAACTGGGACATCCCTCTCACAATCCAGGTCTGCTGGCTCCAAACTGCTCACCTGCTGGCCACCCTGATTGCCCCTAACTGCTTCTGCCTGCCAGCCTGGTCACCCCCTAACCACTACCCTGCCAGCCTAATTGATGTCTAACTGCTCCCCTGCCAGCCTGTTTGTCTCCAACTTCCCTCCTCTGCTGATCTAGTCACTCCTAACTGCCCTCCACTGATTGCCCCCAACTGCCCTTCCTTGCAGGCCTGCTCCCTCCAAACTGCCCTCCTTGCTGGCCTGATTGCCCACAACTGCCTTCCCTTATAGGCCTGAAACCTCCCAATGGCCCTCCCCTGCTGGCCATCTTGTGGTGGTCATCTTGTGTCCACATGGGGCAGGATCTTTGATCACACGGGGGCAGCCCTCTTGTGTGTCGGAGTGATGACTCTTTTATTAGATAGGACAGAGGCCTGGTGCATGGGTGGGGGCCAGCTGGTTTGCCCTGAAGTGTGTCCCAGATCAGGGTGGGGGTTCCCTTGGGGCATGGGGTGGCCTGGGAGAGGGGCCTCTGGTGGTTTGCAGGCTGGCCACGCCCCCCAGCGACCCAAGCAGAGGCCCTGGGATCTGGGATTAATTTCTATTTTACAATTGAAACTGTAACCTGGAGCGGAGCCAAGCCCTCTGCTTGCTCTGTGGCGACAGCCATTTCTGTTTGGGTTTATTTAAATTCTATAATTGAAACTGTGTAGCTGAGAGTGGAGGCCTAGGCACTAGGGCTGCAGAAGCTTGACTTCCTCCATCGCCTGGGCAACCCTAGCCTCTGCTGTCTCCAGCTCCGTGACTACTGCCATTTCAGTTGGATTATGTATCTTTTATAATTAAAACTTTGTAGCATTGAGTGGAGGCCTAGGCTGGCAAAGGCAGGCAGAAAGCTTGGCTTCCTTCATTGCCAGGGAAACCCAAGCCTCCCTCCTGCTCTCAGTGGCTGCAGCCTTCTTGGTTGGGGTTTATTTGCATATTTTGCTTCTGATTGGCTGATGGGCTTGGCTGTGGGCATGGCCTGATCAGAGGTACAATCATTTTGCCTATTACTCTTTTATTAGGATGGGCTGATATCAAACTAAATTGCTTCTGCACATCAACAGAAATGATCAAAAACACGAAAAGCACCCACGTATGGGAGAACATATTCACCAAAAGTACAGCTAATGAGTTAATACACACTAAGAAAAGAGAAATATGCAAATTGACTGTCACTTCTCTATGCCCACCAGCTAATCAGGAATGGGTATGCAAATTAAAATGGTGGCAGCCCCTGCCCCCCTACCACTCTGGGCAGCATGAATACAGGCAGGTTGTGGCTGGGCGGGGTGAGAAGTCTGATATGAGGGGGAGGATGGGGGTGCGGTGGGAGCTACAGGAGCGGAGCACCCGAAGAGAAAACTGAAGGTGGTGCAGAGGAAAGACCGGGGTCTTGGGTGCCGGAGGAAAACTGGTGCCGGCTGTCAGGGTAAGGACGGCCTATTGCATGAATTTCTTCGTGCAATGGCCCTCTAGGTTTTAAAATACCAAAAACTCAACAGCAGGAGGACAAACAATCCGATCAGGTTACACAGGCAGTCAGACATCCCTGAAGGGTCCCAGATTGGATATGGTGCAGGCTGGGCTGAGGGAAACACACACACACACACACACACACACACACACACACACATGAATTTTGTGCACCGGGCCTCTAGTTTGTTTATATTTTCTTTTAGTTCTCTTGCTCTAGGAGATGCATCAGTGATACTGCTACATGAAATGTCTGAGATTTAAAATATATATAGAGAGAGAGAGAACTAAGATGGCGGCAAAGGTGAAACACCTATCTTGCCGTCATAATCAGCAATTTTAATACTACAACTTAACGAAGGAACAAACACCTTCCAGAATCACCAGAACGCTCGCCGAGTGAAAATTCCACAAATAAAAGTAAAGATAAGACACTGTGACTCGGAGGTGCAGCGGCAATCAGCGTTGAAAGATTCGCACGGAGAGAGGTTTGGAGCGCGCGCCGCGGAGAGGGCGGCTGGCTGAAAACTGGCCAGTTTTCTCAAATGGGGAGACAGGGGCGTCCCACTGGACAGATTCTCCAGCTCTGGGTGAAGTCCAGAGAACCCACTATCACACGGGGTGAAAACTGGACAGTGGGAGGGCACGCCGAAGCTCGGGTGCTGGCGGGTCTGCCGGCTTGTGGAGAAGGCAGCTCTGCGAACAGCTCGGCTGCGTGACAGCGCAGAGAGCGCTCTGCGACTTGTCTCTCATTCGGAAAACCGTCAGTCTGCTTTGTTTTACGACCCTGGGTGAGACATTGCCCATGCAAAGTCATTTGGGGACAGTCTGAATTCCCCGGCAGCCGGTGGAGCTCCACAGCGGCTCTCTCTCAGAGGTGTTGGCAGCCATTGCCCCCGGCACAGAGCCCCTGGGGCTGCATAGGGTGGAGCTAACGCTGTCTGCTTGGCCCAGAGACTCCACCCATCCAACCCGAGCACAGCTGAGCTTCACAGACAATTGGCCTGGAGGTCAAACCCTCCTAGGGCGAACAACAAAAAGCTGGGTTTAAATTCAAAAACACTGAATACAACCCATAAAGGATTGCAGTAAGAGAACCCACCTCAGGTAACTGGGGAGACTGAGCCACTGTCCCTTTGAGGATAGCCACCACATAAAGCAGCCACCATGCAGAGACATGGAAAGAAATCAGGTGTGAAAGAAATGGAGGAGAAAAGACGACAAGACATAGAGTTCAAAACCACGGTTATAAGGCTTTTCAAGAGGCTCCTACAAAAGGCCGATCAACTTAATGAGAATTACCAGGAAATAAACAAGACCAACCAGGAAATAAACAAGACCAACCAGCAAATGAATGAGACTTACAAGGAGATGAATGCTACTTACAAAGAAATGAATGAGACCCTCAGGGAAATGTACAAGACCTCTGAGGATACGAACCAGACCCTCACAGATAAAAAAAAAGGACCAACTAGAAATCAAGCATACACAGACTGAAATGAAAAATATTACACAAAGTCCTAAAAGCAGTCCAGAGGGCCACAAGAACCAAGTCAAAGATTTGAAATACAAAGAAGCAAAATCCACTCAGCTGGAAAAGCAAGAAACAAAAAGAATCCAGATAATTGAAGATAGCGTAAGGGGCCTCTGGGACAACCTCAAGCAAGCCAACATCAGAATTATTGGGGTGCCAGATAAAGAGAGAGAGCAAGTTAATGAAAACATACTTGAAGAAATAGTGACTGAAAACTTTCCCCACCTGGTGAAAGAAACTGACTTAAAAGCCCAAGAAGTACACAGAACCCCAAAATATAGGAATCTAAAGAGGACCACACCAAGACATATCATAATTAAAATGCCAAGAGCAAAAGATAAAGAGAGAATATTAAAAGCAGCAAGAGAAAAACAGTTGGTTACCTACAGGGGAGCACCCATCCGATTGTCAGCGGATTTCTCAACAGAAACGATGCAGGCCAGACGCGAGTGGCAAGAAATATTCAAAATAATGAAGAGCAAGAATCTACAACCAAGATTACTCTATCCAGCAAAGCTATCATTCAGAATTGAGGATCAGATAAAGTGCTTTGCAGATAAGAAAAAGCTAAAGGAGTTCATCACCACCAAACCAACATTATATGAAATGCTGAAAGATATTCTTTAAGAAGAGGAAGAAGAAAAAGGTAAAAATATAAATTATGAACAACAAATACACATCTATCAACAAATGAACATAAAAATCAAGTGAACTGATAGGCTGATGAACAAGATAAACTGGTGACTATAACAGAAACATGGACATAGAGAGGGAATGGACTGACAATTCTTGGGGAGAAAAGTGTTGTTGGAAGTACAGCAAGAGACTGGACAAAAATCTTGCAACAATGGGAGAGGACATTGGGGGAGGGGGAGGTGAGGGTGGAGGGTGGGATAGGTACAGGGTGGAGGGAAGATATAGGGGGATAAAAAGGGGAAACAATTTAATTAATAAACTGAACAATGAAAAAAAATAAAAATAAAAATATAAACAAATCAGAAAATAAAATAAAATAAAATAAAATAAAATATATATATATATTTTTATATATATATATATATTATTGATTTTTTACAGAGAGGAAGGGAGAGGGATAGAAAGTCAGAAACATTGATGAGAGAGAAACATCGATCAGCTGCCTCTTACACACCCCTTTCTGGGGATATGCCCACAACCAAGGTACATGCCCTTGACCGGAATCGAACCCAGGACCTTTCAGTCCTCCGGCTGATGCTCTATCCACTGAGCAAAACTGCCTATGGTTTCTTCTAGGATTTTTATGGTTTAGTGACTTATACCTAAGTCTTTTATCCATTTTGAGCTTATTCTTGTGCATGGTATAAGTTGATGGTCTAGTTCATTTTTTTCCCTGGGCCTGTCCAGTATTCCCATCACCATTTATTGAAGAGACTGTATTTCACCCCATGTATGCTCTTGCTTCCTTTTTCAAGTATTAATGACCATAATCACGAGAGTCAATTTCTGGAGTCTCAGTTCTGTTCCATCGATCTATATTCCTATTCTTGTGCCATTACCTGGCTGTTTTGATTACGGTGGCCTTTTTATCTGGTATTGTGGTCCCTCCAACTTTGTTGTTTCCCAAGATTACTGTGGCACTTGTAGTCTTTTTTGGTCTCATATGAATATTTGTCCTAGATCTGTGAAATATGCTATTGATAATTTCAAAAATCTATTTTTATTGATTTCAGAGAGGAAGGGAGAGGGAGAGATAGAAAGATCAGTGATAAGAGAGAACCATTGATCAGCTGCCTCCTGCACTCTCCCCACTAAGGAATCAGTGCACAACCTGGACATGTGCTGTGACTAGGAATCGAATCATGACCTCCTGGTTTATAGGTTGATGCTCAATCAGTGAGCCATACCTGACCAGGCTGCTGTTGCTATTAATAGGGATTGTGTTGGGTCTATAGATTGCTTTGGGTAATAGGGACATTTTAATGATGTTAATTCTTCCAGTCCATGAACATGGTAAATGCTTCCTCTTCTTTGTATTTTCCTCTGTTTTTTTTTTCAGTGTCCTATAGTTTTCTGAGTATAGGTCTTTACTGCGTTATTAAGTTTGTTCATAATTATCTTGTACCAGTAGCCCAATGCACAATATGGTGCACAGCAGGCTGCCCGCTGCTTCCACGCCACCTGGTGGGAACCACAGCGAGCCAGGAGGGACTTACGCCCATTGTGCGGGAGGTGGGAGGGAGCCAGGAGGGACCTGTGCTGGCATGGGAGGCTTTTGCAGGAGGTGGGCCCACTGTCTCCTCTCGGGGCCTGTGCTCGGCCCCAGAGGCTGCCGGCCGGCCCCCTGTCCCTGTGCGTGTCCACTTTGGCATCTGGGGTCCAGCCCCAGCTGGGCACAGCGATGAAGCAAGCATTCCACCAGGCTGCTCACAGTGCCCGCTCTCAGCGGCCATCCCCTCAAGACTGAGGGATTCTGGTGGGGCTGAGAGGACTGGGCACTGCCATCTTTATGACGGAGTGATGGTTAATTTGCATGTCACCCTTTTATTAGATAGGATTATTTTTGTTGCAATGATAAATGGAATTTTTTTTTAGTTTCTCTTTCTTATAGTTCATTATTGCTGTACAATAATGACATCAATTTCTGGATGTTAATTTTGTAACCTGCTGCTTTGCCAAATTCATTTGTTAAATCTAGTAGTTTGTGGTGGAGTCTTTAGAGTTTTCTATGTACAATATCATGTCTGTGGATAATGGCAGTTTACTTCCTCCTTTTTAATTTGGATGCCATCTCTGTTTTCTTTTTGTCTGATCGCTGTGTTAGAACTTCCAGTACTATGTTAAGAGTACTTGTCTATGATATCAAGAGAAACACTTTTAGTTTTTGCCCATTGAGTCTGAATTTGGCTGTAGGTTCGTCATATATGGCCTTTATCATATTTAAGTATGATCCCTCTATTTTCACTTTGGAGTTTTTATGGTAAATGTGTGCTGGATTTTGTCAATGCTTTTTCTGTGTCTATTGAGATGATCACGTGATTTTTATCCTTCATCTTGTCTATGTGACATATCAGATTTAGTGATTGGCTAACATTCTACCAGTGTAGCATCCCTGACATTAGTTCCATTTGGTCATGGTGTATGTGGATTTATTTGATAGTATTTTTTAAGTTTTTACCATCTGTGTTCAGCAGGGACATTGGCCTGTAGTTTTCTTCCTTTGTAGTTAGTGCCTTTATCTGGTTTTGGAATTATGAGAATGCTAACTTTATGAACAGAGCTTGGAAATCTTGCCTCCTCTGGAATCTTTTGAAATGTTTGAGGAGGTTAGGTGTTAGTTCTTTTTTGAATGTTTGGAAAAATTTGCCTGTGAAGCGATCTAATTTAGACCTTTTTTTTCTTTGATTTTAAAAAAATCACTTCTGTATTGTTATTGGTCTATTCTGTTTTTTAAATTCTTTTAGATTTAATTTTGGAATATTGTGTATTTCTAGGAATCTGTCCATCTTGCACAGGTTGTTCAATTTGTTCATAATATTTTCTTACAATACTTTTTATTTCTGTGATGTCAGTCATTACTTCATCTCTTTCATTTCTGCTTTTATTTATTTGGGTCCTCTCTGTTTCTTTATGAGTCTGGCTAGTAGTTCATCAATCTTACTTATGACCAAAGAATCAGCTCTTTGTTTCATTGATCTTTTGTATTTTATTTTAGTTTTTATGTGTTTTATTCCTACTCTTATCTTTATTATTTCCTTCCTTCCACTTTGGTCTTTTCTTGTTCTCTTTCTAGTTCTTTGGTTGTAGGGTTATATTATTTAAGTGAGATTTTTCCAGCTTACTGAGATAGGCCTGTAATACTATAAACTACCCTCTCAGGACTGCTTTCACTGTGTCCCATAGATTTTGGATTATTGTGTGTTCATTTCCTATTGTTTTCAGGTAGTTTTTAAAGTTTTTTTCTTGATCTCATTGTTAAACCCCCCCCCTACCCCCTTATGGCTGGCCAGCCAACCTCCCACAATCCCTCCCCCCAGCTGGCCAGCTCCTTGATAGGCCATGATTGCCAGCCAGTCTGAGGGACCCCACCTGTGCATGAATTTGTGCACTGAACCTCTAGTCCTATATAATAAAGAGATAATATGCAAATTGACCATCACTCCAACCCACAAGAAGGACACTCCCATGTGGACACAAGATGGTCACATCAAGATGGCAAGTAAGGGGAGGACAGTTGTGGGTGATCAGGCCAGCAGGGGAGGGCTGTTGGGAGGGACCAGGCCTGCAGGGGAGAGCAGTTGGGAGGGACAAGACCGATAGGAGAGGGCAGTTAGAGGCAACCAGGCCTTCAGGGGAGGGCAGTTGAGGGAGGACCGGGCCTGCAGGAGAGGGCAGTTGGAGGGGGGGCAAGGCCTGTAGAGGAGGGCAGTTAGGGGCAGTCATGCCGTGGGGGAGCAGTTAGGCATCGATCAGGCTGTCAGGAGAGTGGTTATGGGGTGATCAGGCCAGCAGGCAGAAGTGGTTAGTGGCTATCAGACAGGCAGTCAGGTGAGCAGTTGGGAGCCAGCAGTCCTGGATTATGAAAGGGATGTCCAACTGCTTATTTAGGCTCTATCCTACAACGGGCAGTCAGACATCCCTCGAGGGGTCCCAGATTGGAGATGATGCAGGCTGGGCTGAGAGACACCCCCCACTCCAGATCTCAGCACCATTAGTTTCCAACTGACTATGGGTTGGTCTTAAAGCAATTCCTGTTTTGGGGCTGCCTGGCAATTTTTTTTAGCTAACTGTAATGATGAAAAGGGAGTATTAATGTATTCTGAAATCACATCTAGTTGAATGCATGTTTAAAAAGCAAACACAAAAACAAACCTTGCTCAGACTACCTGCAGTGACTGATGCAAAACCGTCATATGCAAAATCCAAAGGAATGAAAAATATTTTATAACTTGTATCACTAATGCAGTGTTGTAATGTATGCAGAGTATTAAAGATGTAAGTGTTAAAGTGAATTTCTCCATAGAGCATCTGAAATCTCTTAAGTGATTCTTCAACCTTTGGGGTTGATGTAGATTACTAGTTGGAAACATGAAATTTTAGTTTTTACCCATCTGTTTATTTCATACTGATTGTTCCGGGAGAGAATTGTAGGGACCAGGAGAGCATAGGGTGGGCCATGGCTACTTGGGGTAGCCAGGTTAATGGGCATCACTGTCTTTTCATTTAGGCTTGTGGGGTCAGTTTGATGTGGACATTCTTAAAAGGTTATCATGAGAGCCTAGAGCTGCATGGCCAGTGCATTTAGGAGCAGTTTGCAATTTGTCTATCAGCAAAGCAGTTTTCTCTGGATTGCTATGTAAATTACCATTACAAAGCTCTTTACAGATAGAGATGCTATTTTCTATTTCTTTATTGGAAAAGCCCTATGTAGAATTAAGTTATTTTCCTCAGATGGAAGATATGTGAAATAAACAAAAATTTGGAGGAGGTATTGTTCTCTTCTTGATTTAGTTTAGAAAATAATTTCTCTTTCTTTCCTGAGCAATGTTTGAATTAGCTGAAAATATATGTAGGCGTTGCTGTTCTTTTCTCCACAAAGAAGGGTAAGATTTCAGATGTGTGTTCTGAAGAAAGTTGTATATTTAAGAACTATTAAAAAGGGAACAAAACTTTATTTGAAATTGATTACTTACTGGAGAGAGGTGGGGTTGCCACTGTGTCTGTTTGGGCCTATCCAGTTGACGGAGACTTACTCCTCTAAGACCGTCTGGAGTTGGGGTGGGGCGGGCTCGTGTCTGTTGTCTGTGAGCCTCTTTCGCTCTCTTCTGGCAGCTGAGAGCGCTCAGCACAAAGCAGGTCCGGACAACAAAGGGTCAGGCAGTGGCGAAATGCGTTTGCCTGCCAGGGGTTATTATGGGATGGATATTGTGTTTAAAATATGAATATTGTATGTAAGAAATTGAGGATTTTTTTCTTTTTCTCTTTTGCCTACATGGGTTCAACTTATATTGATGGTTCAACTTATATTGATGGGAGTGAGTCTGTTCTCAGATAGAGTCACAGGGAGTGTGAGGAGAACATTTGTCTCATCTCAGCAGTTTGTCAGACAAGTGGGGGAGTATGCCCCTGTTCTACCCCATCATTGCTTCAAGTGCTGTGTGCTTTGGTTGGAAGGGGATTCTACTCTTCTTATGTCTCTGGCAGCTAGGTCAAGGCTTTAACTCTGGTTACAATATTCATATTTTAAACACTTTCAACCAGATTGGTGAACGGGACACCTCACCCCTGAGCCTTTGGTAACCTTATTTTTTATAATAAGTATTCTTTGTAATTTTTTCTCAAATTGTATTTTATAGTGAATTTAGGAATATTTTTGCATGGATCATGTAAAGAAAAACATTCCTTATTCCTAATACCTGTTAACATAGTGTGTTTACTAAAAATAACTTTAAATTACTTCGTAAGCACTTAACCCATTTGTGTATGTACAGTTTGTGCACACTTCTTAAACTTTTTGTTGTAACTCCATCTGTATAGTGCATGGTTTATAATATTAATAGGTTCCAGGGATAAGTAACAGAAAACTCAGTTTCCTCAGGTTAGAGTAGTTGATAGGAGAAAATGTGATTTTAGTGTATGCTTTTAAAATGCCCCAAATACAAGGTTAGATGGGAGAGAACCAAGATGGCGGCGTACGTAAACACCTATCTTGCTGCCCCACACAGCAATTTCAAAACTACAACTTAATGAAAGAACAAACACCATCCAGAGTCACCGGAAAGCTGGCTGAGTGAAAATTTCACAAATAAAAGAGAAGAGAGGACACTGTGACTCAGGGGAGTGGCGGCGGAAAGCGTTGAAGATATGCGTGGAGAGAGGTTTGGGTAGGCAGCTGAAAACCCAGCCAGTTTTCTTGAACGGGGGAGACAAAGATGTCCCACTGGACTGATTCCCCAGCTCTGGGCAAAGTCCAGGGAACCCATTATCATATGGGGTAAAAACTGGACAGTGGGAGGGCACACCGAAGCTCAGTGCTGCAGGGGCCTGCCGGCTTGTGGAAAAGGCGAGCTTGTGGGGAGTGCGCATGAACTTGGGAACAGCACAGCTGCGTGACTGCGCAGAGCGCGCTCGTGACATGCTCTCTCATTCGGGAAACCTTCAGACTGCATTGTTTTGTGACCCTGGGTGAGACATTGGGGGTGCAGACTCATTTGGGGAGAGTCTGAATTCTCCGGCAGCCAGTGGAGCTCGGCAGCAGCTCTCTCAGAGACCCTGGGGCCGCATAGGGCGGAGCTGACACTGTCTGCTTGGCCCAGAGACTCCACCCATCCAACGTGAGCACAGCTGAACCTCACAGACAATTGGCCTGGAGATCAACCCCTCCAAGTGCTAACAACAATTAACCTGGGCTTAACTTCAACAAGACTGTGCAACCTATATCCACCTCAGGTAACTGGGGAGGCTGAGCCACTGTCCCTTGTATGACATCTACCACAAAAAGCTAATCTACCAACTCAGGAAAGCAGCCACCATGCAGAGACATGGAAAGAAATCAGATGTGAAAGAAATGGAGGGAAAAAAACGACTGGACATGGAATCCAAAACCACGGTTATAGGGCTTCTCAAGTGGCTCCTAGAAAAGGCCAAGACCTACAAGGAAATAAATAAGACCTACAAGAAAATGAATGAGACCTACAAGGAAATGAACGAGACCCTCAAGGATATGAATGAGACCCTCAAGGATATGAAAAAGGACCAACCGGAAATTAAGCATACATTGACTGAAATAAAAAATATTATACAAAGACCTAAAAGTACTCTAGAGCACCCCAAGAACCAATTTAAAGAGGTAAAATCCACTCAGCTGGAAAAGCAAGAAACCACAAGAATCCAAAAAATTGAAGATAGTGTAAGAGGCCTCTGGGACAACCTCAAGCATACCAACATCCGAATTATAGGGGTGCCAGAAAAAGAGAGAGAGCAAGACAATGAAAACCTATTTGAAGAAATAGTGACCAAAAACTTCCCATACCTGGTGAAAGAAATTGACTTAGGAGTCCAAGATGCACAACCAAACCCCAATATATAGGAACCCTAAGAGGACCACACCAAGGCACATCATAATTAAAATGTCAAGAGCAAAAGATAAAGAGAGAATATTAAAGGTAGCAAGAGAAAAACTGTTAGTTACCTATAAGGGAGCACCCATACGATTGTCAGCGGATTTCTCAACAGAAACGATACAGGCCAGACTGGAGTGGCAAGAAATATTCAAAGTGATGAATAGCAGGAATCTACAACCAAGATTACTCTATCTAGCAAAGTTATCATGTAGAATTGAAAGTCAGATAAAGTGCTTCACAGATAAGAAAAAGCTAAAGGAGTTCATCACCACCAAACCAATATTATATGAAATGCTGAAAGATATTCTTTAAGAAGAGGAAGAAGAAAAAGATAAACTGTAAATTATGAACAACAAATACACATCTATCAACAAATGAATCTAAAATTCAAGTGAATTAATAATCTGATGAACAGGATAAACTGGTGAATCACGGACATAGAGAGGGAATGGACTGACAATTCTTGGGGAGAAAAGGGATGTGGGAAGTGCAGCAAGAGACTGAACAAAAATCATGCAACTATGGGAGAGGATAGTGGGGAGGGGGAGGTGAGGGTGGAGGATGGGATGGGTACAGGGTGGAGGGGAGCTATAGGGGGAAACAAAGGGAACAATGTAGTTAATAAACTGAACAATAAAGACTTTAAAAAAATAAAAACAAAAAAAACAAATGTTTTTCCTTCATTAACTGAAATATTAATGTGCTATTTTCCCTTCATCTTATTGAACTGATTTTTGTATGTTAAATCAACAAGAAAAAAACTTACTTGGTCTTCTTGTGTAATCTTTTACTGCTGAGTTCACTATGTTAGTATTATATTGAAAATTTTTATATCTACATATTTATAAATAATATTAGGGTATAATTTCTTTTACTGACTGTTTCTAGCTTTGGTATCAGGGCAGTGCTGGCCTCGTGACATGAGTTAGGAATGGTATTTACCTCTTCTATTTTTTTTGGAAGCATTTGGAAAGGAATGGTGTTAAATCTTCTTTAAATGTTTGGTGAAATTCACTAGTTAAGTCATCTTGTCTGGGGATATTCTTTGTCGTGTAATAAAAAATTACTGGTTCAATTTACTAATTATACATAGTTGTGTTCAGCTTTTTATTTGTTCATGACCCAATTTATGTTTCTAGGAATTTTCCCATTTCATCTAGGTCATCTAGTTTGTTGACATAAATGGTTATAACATTCTCTTATAATCATTTTTAGTTTTGTAAAATTGGTATCATTTTCCCCACTTTTGTTTTTTATTTTAGTATTTTGAGTTTTGACTCTTTTGTTCTCAGTTAATCTAGTTGAGAATATTTTTCAATTTAGTTGGCTTTTCCAAGGAACCAACTTTTGGTTTGTTTACTAAAAAAGCAATAGAAAAACTATTGTTTTTAGTATACATTTTATTTATCTTAAAGTATTTTCTAATAAGACTCCCTGATTCTTTATTCAACTATGTTGAGTAGACTGATGAACAGATAAAAGGAATTATTCATTGCTGTTTCAGTATCTAATTTCTTGCATTTTCAATTGATTTCTTTCATAGAATACATCTCGTCAACTTATATTAACACCTATTCTTGCAATATTGTCTTTTTCTTATTAAAGATCTAAACATATTAACCATACTTATTTTATAATCATTATATGATCATTCCAACTTCTGTGAGTCTGATTGTGATGACAGCTTTGTCTTTCAGATTTTGTTTCTTCTTGCCTTTAGTAGGTTTTATAATTTTTGTTGAAAGCCAGATATGTTATAAAGGATAATAGATACTGAAGTAAATAGGCTTTTAGTAGTAAGAATTTATGTTGATTTAGTAATCTGTCATATATAGGCACCAAAGGCTTGATATTACTCTAGTGGGCTTACTTTTTTTTTCTCTCCATTCTTGTGATTTTCTTTTCTTCTGGTCCTTAGAGAGAATCTTTGTTTCTTTTAGTTGTAATCTACTATAGTATTTCTGGAGGTTTATTCATGTGTTGATAGGGTGAGTGAGTAAAGTAAGGAGGGGAGGGTTATCCTATCTAATAAAACAGTAATATGCAAATTGCCATACCTTTTCTACACCCACAAGCCACACCCACAAGCCACTCCTACAAAGCCAATCAGAACAAGCTTGCAAATTAACCCAAACAAGATGGTGGTTCATTTGCATATCCGTGCACAGAAGATGGCGTAGAAGGAAGCCAAGCACTGCAGGAGGGAGCAAAGCTGTGGAGAAGTAAGCAAATGGGGTGGAGGAGAAGGGAGGGAGCAAGGCAGAGGAGATGAGAGGAAGGGAGGCAGTAGAGAAGGAAGTGAGGCAGCAGAAAAGGGAGTGAGGCAGTGGAGAAGGGAGCAAGCAAGGCAGTAGAGAAGGGAGGGAGCTTTTGCTCAGGCCGCAGGAAGCTCTATTCTTGCAGGAATCTTCCTGCAATGGGCCTCTAGTTATAGTATATTCTAAGATTCTACTTATGTCTCAGTCTTTTGTAAGCCTGTGCCTTGGGGGTAGGGTTAAGTTTTCAGAAGCCCTAGTCCCTTCTGGCCTACTACTTCCAGTCTGTTTCCTTAAAATTATCTCCTAGTTGATTGTTTACCTATTTATTTATTACATTATGTAAGATGGGAAGGCTGGGGAGGACTGTTCCTTCAGTTGGAGAAGATTTTCAGAATAGACCTGTTGGGAAGAAAGGTCTGAAGGGTTTCACATTGCTATTCTTGCTCTCCCTTAACCAGGCCCCTGAGGAGATATTTTTCTGTCCTCACCCTAAAAACTAGTGTGATTCCTAGAGGAAAAGTCTATAAAAGTGTAGGCTTCCCTTTTATTATCCTGCCCCCTGCCCTCAGAATCTTACTTAGCAAGAAACAATTTGTCAAAATTACTCTCTAAGTGTTCCTACCAGTTTTTGGTATCTTGAGGTTTCTGCTCCAGGTCTTGGTTATTGTTTTTCTCTGGATGCACTTGTATCTCCAGAATTCAGAGAAGTTGTTGGACTTACAACCTCTGACAGTCAAGAAAAGTCATAGATATTCAATTTGTCCAGATTTTTCTTATTGTAAGGACATGAATGACAACATCTAAGGTTTTACAAGTTATTTAAAACAAAACATCTTTCCCCTCTGAAATATGGGTGTATGTCTGCATCAGCATGGATCCAAGACATTAGGGCCTCAGGACAACTGGGCAGTGGAGTAAGGACATGAAAGCAGGATAGCAGAATGCACTGTTCTTCTTTTTTTTCAACACATCTTTTCATTGTTGAGGTAAGTTTCATTCTATAGTTTTAAAGAGGGCTTTAATAGAGAACATTTAAGGGACTAAAAGAATAAGAGAATCATTGTTTATAACAGCAAATGGGAAATAACTTGAATATCCATCTATAGGAGAATGCTTAAATTGCTACCTACAGGAGACTACTGTGCAGTTATTCAAGAGAATTGAGAACTGCCCGCTACTAGTATCTGCTAAGAAGATATCTACAAGCTGCTGCATAGTAAAAAAGATTAAAGGTCATGCATATGTTTATGCCATAGGCATAGAAAGGGTCTGAGGACACACCTGGAAAGAGGTTCAGCACTTTTTTTTGGCTTTTACTTATATTTTATTGTTTAAAGTATTACAAATAGTAATACATATGTCTCCTCCCCCCACCACCATTGGCCTCCCACTAACCTCCACTAACCCCAGCACATGCCCTCACCTTTCCCCCTCCTCCCAGTGTCTTGTATCCATTGGTTATACTTTTATGTATGCACACAAGTCCTTCGGTTGATCTCTTACAGCCCTCGCCCCCCAACCTCCACTGCCTTCCTGCTGTAGTTTCACAGTCTGTTAAATGCTTCCTTGCCTCTGTATCTATATTTCCCCATTTCTTTTCTTTAAAAAATCTTGCATCTGCATACTAGAAATAAACATATAAGAACAAAAAATGTTTGAGTCTCAATTTCAATGGCCAACAGTTCTGGGTCCCAGTTTCAATGTCAAACAGTTCCTTATTTGTACATGTCAGCAATGGTGTCTGGATGGTGGACAAATGGTGGCAATGCAGGTCCCACCCTCTCTGGTTTGGTCCTGGGCCGCCTGCAGCGACGCACAGCTGCTGACTGCTAGCATGGCAAGGCGTCGTCAGTGTCTTCCATCTCTGGACTATTTCTTCTCTTGTCTTTGTGGTTGGAGCAGACCTGTCAATTCCTCTCTGTTGCAGGAATCCATGTGGTCTTGGAGTTGTTTTCTGAAAATATACAAATACATTCTAGACCAAAAGTTAATAAAGGAATCTTTTCTATAAATTTGACTTGGGATCATTTTTATTTTTGCCCAAATGATTTTCCTTTGGCTTATTTTGACTCCATGTATGTTTTTCATGGGTGTCTTGCTGTTAGCATTACAAATGGAAATTAGTTTTTTTAAGTAAAAATTTTCTTGATGGAATTTACTTACAGGATATTTTTCCTTATATGATATTACCCTACAATTCCCCCCTTTTTTTGATTAATGGAGGCTTTTGGAAATTTTATACTGCAGTCTTGGTAACTTTATATTTTAATTTTTGCACAAAAATATGACTGGTTTAGGTTCACTGCATGTTAAGCAATTTTTTTTTAGGATATATCTATAATTTTATTACAAAACCATTCTTTTGGCATTAGTTGGTTACAGTAATAGCAAGATATTGTGAGTGGCATAGCAGCTCTGAGTAACAACTGCCTTCCTTGCTTCCTAAACCATAATCTGAGCTACTTCAGATCCATTACATATAAGTTATCTGTAATCATTTATGATGCAAATCCTGATGCATATACCATGTAGGGAGGAGCTGATGCTAAGGGATTAATTAAAGTAAATGTTGATAAGACTATAAAAGGACCTTTATGGGACTTTTTTCCTTCTCCCTCCCTCAAATTACTTTGCTATAAAATAACCGAATTACTTAGAGCTAGTCTGCATGGCAGCAGCACCCAAGGAACATCGTACTTAGTTCTTGTTAAAAAGCAATACCGGTGCAGTGCATGTTTTACACTACAGGCACAGGGAATGATCGCTCTAGTTTTAAACTCCTGCATTAGAGTCTCTTAGAAAAATAAAAGCAGTCTATCAAGTTCTTCTAGATGGTGTTATTGCTGTACATTTGTTGGTGGGTCACATTCTGTGCTGTGTTTGCTTTGAAGAGATCTTCCAATATATCTCCAATACTCCTTTCTTATAGTGTCCTTTTCTTTAGCTAGGATTTCACATAACTCTAGTGCTTTATTAAGAATGTCTTCCTTGTTGTCACATTGGTTTTCTAGCATATCTTCATAGATATCCACAAGAAAGGCAATTAGGTAGGGGGAACTATGACTTGGTTGCAAATCAAGCAATTGATTTAATAGATTGGGATATTTGGAAAGACCACGATCCTGCAAAATCCCTTTCAAATAGTTCCATGCACTTTCATTGTGTGGTACTAGCTTAATCATTTCCAGAGTGTACTGGACTTCTCTTTCCAGTATAGCTCGATCATTGTAGCCCGTGGTGTTAGAAATTACAAAGTATCTTTGGTTCCAGACAGAGTTATTTCTCACATCCTCTTTAAGAAGTTGGTCTACATACTGCAGCTCATTATCCCAAAGTTTAAATTCCTGAATAACCCACTGTCGATGTTGCCAGGCATGGTAATTCTTTGCATCCTGATTAAGAATATCAGCAATAAACTCAAGCTCCTGAGATGGGTCTTTTAGCCACTCCACTAATACTCGCCTATGATGCCAAACTTGATAGTTTTTGGGCTGTTCTTCAATTATTGCAGTGATGTAGTTCATTTCCTCATGTAGATCCTTTTGAAGTGACTTTAAGAGAACTCTCCGGAAATGCCACACTGTATAATTAGCTGCATTTAACTCTATAGCATCTCTGGTTAATTTAAAAGCTCGCTCACTTCTTTCATCACGCTGCAGAACGGCCCGGAAATAATCATAAACATCTCTAAATTTTTCACTATAAATGATCTGGACCACTGGATTGGGGCCATCATTCTGTGGCACTGGCTCTATATCAGCCCATTCTGCTCTGTCTCTGTACAGAACATAGGTGGGTGAGTCCAGGCTCAGGAACCCGTCGTCCATAGGGGATGCCACCGCTTCTCCAGCCTCAGCCGCCATCACTTCTTCTTGCTGCTGCTGGGGCGGCGGGGGGTGCGGGAGGGGCGGTGGCGGCTCGGGCTGACCCGGCTCGCTGCCCTGCGTAGCCTCCCCGACCCCCTCGGTAGCCGCCATCACGCCTCGGCCTGCAGCGGAGTCGGCGGCGCAAGCCCCGCCCCCGCATGTTAAGCAATTTTACAATGAGATGAAATACCAATAGAAATTTAAGTTAATATTTTAGGAACAGCTTTTTGTCCAGTATAATTAAATTTTCTTGAGTATTATTTCAAATAGCCAATTTAAATTAATCAGAAAACTTGATTATTATTTTACTGTCAAATTTAATACTCAAACAATAATCTTAGGTTATCCTGTAAATATTAGTGGAAAGGATTATTTACATTCTTTAGTAGGCCTTGAGCATTCCTGGAGCTAGGCTGATTTTAGATATAGGTCAGATGCTGCTGGCCAAATCTCTGTCTGTTACCTGGGTCCCGACCTGAGGTGGGCATGGGAAGGGAAGCAGCCATGGGGGCAGGAGACATCCCTCAGAGAGTTCAGGTCCCTGCAAGGTTAGGGTGGTGAGGGTCTGTGCCCCACCTCTGTTGACCTTCAAGTTCTCTCCTGATGGTCCCTCTGCAACTGTGCCTGTCTTAGATTTTTCCTTCCCTGAGGAATCTTACTCGTCTCTGGCTAACCAGCCATCCTCCGGGGCCAAGCAGAGTGATGTGAGGTTTAGTTCTGTTTCCTTGGTAGTCTATGCCCCTATGGCCTCCACACCCAGCACCTGCTTTGGGATCCCCTCACCTGATAGAGGGGTCCTGGTACTAATCACATATCTCAGGGGACTCAGGTTTCTTCTCCAGGGAGGGCCCAGCTCACACCATTGGGCGAGAGACAGATCCATGGTGCCAGCCACCATGAGGCTTCAACCTCAGCATGAACAGAAAGCTCAGGCTACAGCTGTGTTCACTTGGATTGTGAGAAGAGGGTCCCTCTTGGCAAAAGGGGCAAGAGGGGCCAATATAGAATGTTCAAGTGCCTTCCCAGTGCCTTAATTCCTTCGGAAAGGGATTAAATCCTTTCATGTCCTTTTTTAAATTGCTGCCAAACATTCAAAGAATTAGTCTATAAGTTTCTTAGGGATAATTGTACAATATGCTGTTGTAAAATATCAAAAATTATAATAACATTGTAGAATAATATTATGTAAGAATATTCTTTGCTCTAGGCCATGTCAATTCAATTTCAAGCTGGCTGTCAATTTTTTTGGTAACTTCATATAAACTTTGTCAGGGAGGTAAAAACACAAATTACTTACCTTAGTTCAAGAGGCCAAATATATTGATTTTAAGTTACAATCTTTTAAGGTTATGGTGACCACCAGTATGGATTAGATTTAATATTTATTTACTTTTTTCTTATAATATTTTTATTTTTTTAATTATTATTTTTTACATATGTGTCCTTATTCCCCCATTCCGCCCTGCCCCTCACTCATGCCCCACCCCCCTGTTGTCTGTGTCCATTGATTAGGCTCATATGCTTGCACACAAGTCCCTCTGTTGATCCCTCATACTCCTGCCGACTCCCAATTACCCTGAGGTTTGACATTCTGATGGACGTTTCTCAATCTCTGGATCTGTTCTTGTTCATCAGTCTATGCTGTTCATTATATTCCACAAATGAGTGAGATCATGTGATATTTGTCTTTCTCTGCCTGGCTAATTTCACTTAGCATAATGCTCTTCAGCTCCATCTATGTTGTTGCAAAGGTAGGAGCTCCTTCTTTTAGACCACAGCGTAGTATTCTGTTGTTTAGAGGTACCACAGTTTTTAATACACTCATCTGCTGATGGGCACTTAGGCTGTTTCCAAATCTTAGCTATGGTGAATTGTGCCTCTATGAACATAGGGGTGCATATATCCTTTCTGATTCGTGTTGCTAGTTTTGGGGGATGTATTCCTAGAAGTGGGATCACTGGGTCAAATGGGAGTTCCATTTTTAGTTTTTTGAGGAAACCCCATACTGTCCTCCACAGTGGTTGCACCAGTCTGCATTCTCATCAGCAGTGCACGAGGGTTCCTTTATCTCCGAATCCTCGCCAGTACTTGTCATTTGTTGATTTGTTGATGAAAGCCATTCTGACAGGTGGGAGATGGTATGCATTGTCGTCTTGATTTGCATCTCTCATATAATTAGTGACTTTGAGCAGGTTTTCATATGTTTTTTGGCCTTCCTTTTGTCTTCTTTCTAAAATATTTTGTTTATGTCTGCTGCCCATTTTTTTATTGGATCATTTATCTTCCTTTTATTAAGTTGCTTATGGATGCTGGATATTAAATGTTTATCAGCGATAACATTTGCAAATATGTTCTCCCATACTGTGGTTTTTCTAGTTGTTTTGTTGATGGTTCCTTTTTCGTGCAAAAGCTTTTTATCTTGATGTAGTCCCATTTGTTTATTTTCTCTTTACCTTCCATTGCCCTAGGAGCAGTATCACCGAAAAAGTTCTTTTGGCATATGTCTGAGATTTCTCTGCCTGTGGATTCCTCTAGTATTTTTATGGTTTCCTTTCTTATGTTTATGTCCTGTATCCATTTTGAGTTTATTTTTGTGTATGGTGTAAGTTGGGGTCTAGTTTCATTTTTTTTTTTGCATGTATCTGTCCAATGTTCCCAACACCATTTATTGAAGAGACTGTCTTGACTCCATTTTATGTTCATGCCTCCTTTGTCAAATATTAATTGAGCATAGTGGTTTGGGTTGATATCAGGATTCTCTATTCTATTCCGTTGATCTGTATGTCTGTTCTTGTGCCAGTACCAGGCTGTTTTGAGAACAGTAGCTTTGTAATATAGCTTGAAATCTGGTATTGAGATCCCACCTACTTTATTCTTTCTCAGGATTGCTGTGGCTATTCGGGATCTTTTTTTTATTCCAGATGAATTTTTGGAGAGTTCTTTCTAGATTTGTGAAATATGCCATTAGTATTTTAATGGGGAGAGAATTAAATTTATAGATTGCTTTGGGTAGTATGGACATTTTAATGATGTTGGTTCTCCTAATCCATGAATATGGTATTTACTTCCACCTGTTTACATCTTCCTCTGTCTCTTTTTTCAGTGTCCTGTACTTTTGTGATAATAGGTCTTTTATGTCCTTAGTTAAGTTTATTCTTAGGTATCTTAATTTTTTTAGTGCGATGGTAAATGGGATTGCTTTTTTAGTCTCTCTTTCTGTAAGTTCACTATTGTTGTATAGAAATGCCATAGACTTCTTGGCGTTAATTTTGTATACTGCTACATTGCTGAACTCATTTATTAAGTCTATTAATTTTTTATGGAGTCTTTCAGGTTTTTTATGTACCATATCATGTCATCTGTAAATAAGGACAGCTTTACTTCTTCTTTTCTAATGTGGATGCCTTTTATTTCTTCTTCTTGTCTAATTGCAAAGACTAATACTTCCAGTACTACATCAAACAGGAGTGGTGAGAATGGGCATCCCTGTCTTGTTCCTGTTCTTAGGGCAAATGGTTTTAGTTTTTGCCCATTGAGTATGATGTATGCTGTGGGTTTATCATATATAGCTTTTATTATGTTGAGGTATGATCCTTCTATTCCTACCTTGTTGAGAGTTTTTATCAAGAAAGGGTGTTGGATATTGTCAAATGCTTTTTATGCATCAATTAATATGACTATGTGATTTTTATCTCTCAATTTGTTTATGTGACATATCACATTTGTTGATTTGCAGATATTGTACCATCCTTGCGTTCCTGGGATAAATTCTACTTGGTCATGGTGTATCATATTTCTTATGTACTACTGGATCGATTTGCTAGTATTTTGTTGAGGATTTTGGCATCTATGTTTATGAGGGATATTGGCCTGTAATTCTCTTTCATTGTGTTGACTTTATCTGGTTTTGGTGTTAGGGTGATGCTGGCTTCATAGTAGGAGCTTAGAAGTGTTCCCTCCTCTTGAATTTTCCGGAATAGTCAGAGGTGAATAGGTTTAGTTCTTCCTTGAATATGTGGTAAAACTCCCCTATGAAGCCATCAGGCCCCAGGCTTTTGTTTGCTGAAAATTTTTGATGACAGCTTCTATTTCTTCCATAGTTATTGGCCTATTGAGCTGTTTAGTTTCTTTCAGTTGAGTTTTAGAAGGTGATATTTTTCTTGGGTATATCAATTTCCTCCAGGTTGTCCAGTTTGTTGGAGTAGAGTTATTCATAGTATTTTTAAACAATCCTTTGTATTTTGCTGGGGTCTGTTGTTATTTCACATCTTTCATTTTTGATTTTATTTGTTAGGGTCCTCTCTCTTTTTGGCTTCTTGCTAATTCTGACTAGAGTTTCATCAATCTTGTTTATCCTTTCAAAGAAACAGCTCTTACATTTGTTCATCTTTTGTATTGCTTCTTTGGTCTCCATGTCATTTATCTCCACTCAGATCTTTATTATTTCCTTTCTTCTGCTTACACTGGGCTTTTCTTGTTGCTCTCTTTCTAACTCTTTGAGTTGTAGGGTTAGATAATTTATTATTTTTTTTTAAATATATTTTACTGATTTTTTACAGAGCAGAAGGGAGAGGGATAGAAAGTCAGAAACATCAATGAGAAACATTGATCAGCTGCCTCTTGCACGCTCCCTACTGGGGATGTGCCCGCAGCCAAGGTACATGCCCTTGACTGGAATCAAACCCGGGACCCTTCAGTCTGCAGTCCGATGCTCTATCCACTGAGTCAAACCAGTCTTGGCAGGGTTAGATAATTTATCACCATTTTTTCTTGTTTTTTGTAATAGGCATGTAGAGCTATGAACTTCCCTCTCAAGACTGCTTTCACAGTGTCCCAAAGATTTTGGATTGTTGTGCTTTCATTGTCATTTGTTGCCATGATGTTTTCTATTTCTTCCTTGATCTCTCTGGTAACAGTAATTGTTTAATAGCATGATGTTTAGTCTCCAGGTGTTTGATTTCTTTGGATTGTTTTTATTGTAGTTGATTTCCAGCTTTATGCTACTGTGATCTGAGAAGATGCTTGATATGATTTCTATCTTCTTGAATTTGAAGAGACTTTGCCTATGACCCAACATATGGTCTATCTTTGAAAATGACCCATGTGCACTTGAGAAGAATGTATAATCTGTGGCTTTGGGTTTAAATGATCTGAAAATGTCAATTAATTCCATCTGTTTTAGTGAGTCATTGAGTTTTGATATTTCTTTGCTGAATTTTTCTGTAGAGGATTTGTCCAACGCTGATATTTGGGTATTTAATCTCCTACTATGATTGTTTTATTGTCAATTTCTCTCTTGATATCCTCTAGGAGTTTTTTATGTATTTAGGTGCTCCTGTATTGGGTGCGTATATGTTTACCAGTTATTTCTTCTTGTTGGATTGCTCACTTTAGTATTATGAAGTGGCCTTCCCTATCTCTTGTTATATCCTTCACTTTGAGATTTAATTTGTGAGATATAAGTATTTCTACCCTAGCTTTTTTTTCTTTCATTTCCATTCGCCTGAAAAACTTTTTTCCATCCTTTCACCCTTAGTCTGTGTGCGTCTTTTTTTCTGTGGTGGTTTTCTTTTAGACACCAGATATATGGGTTGTTTTTTCTTATCTAGTGCATTACTCTGTGTCTTTTAATTGGGGCATTTAATCCATTTACATTTACAGTTATTATTGATAGGTACTTATTTGTCACCATTATTATTCTTTACCACTGTGTTCCTTCTTCGCTTCCTATTTCTTTTTACAGCAGAACCTTTAGCATTTCTTCTATTGATGGTTGGTGGTAATAAATTCCATTAGTCATCTTTTGTCTGTGAAGTTCTAATTTCACCTTTGATTTTGATTGATAGTCATGCTGGGTACAATATTCTTGGATTCAGCCCCTTCCTTTGCATGACTTTGTATATTTCATTCCATTCCCTTCTGGCATGATGAGTTTCTCTTGAGAAATCAGTTGCTAGCCTGATGGGGGTTCCTTTGTAGGTAACCCTCTGTCTCTCTCTGTCCACTTTTATAATTCTTACTTTGTTATTGTTGTTTGCCAATTTAATTATAATGTGCCTTGGTGCTGATCTTTTCAGGTTCATTTTGCTTGGGACTCTGTAAGCTTCTTGGATGTGTGTGGGTTTTTTCTTTCCTATATCAGGGAAGTTTTCTGTCATTATTTCTTCAAACAGGTTTTCTATTCCTTGCTCAGTTTCCTCTCCTTTGGGAAGCCCTATTATGCAGATATTTTTTGTTTCATGTTGTCCTAAATTTTCCTTAAGGTCTCCTCCTGCTTTGTAATTTTTTTCTAGAAGCTGCTCTACTTGGGCATTTTTTCCTACCTTGTTTTCTAGCTCACTGATGTGGTCCTCTGCTTCTTCTAGATTATTATTGATGCTTTCTATTGAGTTGTTTACCACAGCAGTGTCATTTTTCATTTTTTCTTGGTTCTTCTTAGTTTCCTCTTCCTTCTTACTCATATTGTCAAATTTGTTTTTCATTCTTTTCAGCCACCTTATGTCCATTTTTCTGAATTCTTCTCTGACATGTTGCTCATCTCCATTTATTTATTTTTTATTTTCTCGTCAACCTTGCTTTTCTTTCATAGGCAGGTTGTTTCTTTGCCTCCCTATGGTCTCTCTTTCCTGGGTGTCCGGTTATGTATTTCTCTCTCTCCTGAATGGATTTAAAGGCACAAAATACAACACAACCAGGTACAATAGACAAGGCACTGGACAGGAATGTATTCATGATATTTATAACCCAAATAAAGGTGATCTCCAGAGAAAGGCAAATTAGGGTATAGGTGAGAAAGAAGAGAGAGAAAAAGAAAAAAATACATCCATCCCCCCACACACACACACAAAGAAAAAAAAAGAAAGGAATGCCAAAATGAAATTAGGAAAAGGGAAAAAAAGAAAGTAAGAGTGTAAAGAAAGAGGATAGGAAAGAAAAGGGGAACAAACTATATATATGGGGAGAAAACTCCAATATGACAGCCACTAATACCCAGAAATACCAGCAACTAGTACCTGGAGATTAATAAAAAGTATAAACAACAACTAATATCAACTGAGGAAAGGGAAAACAGAAGAAAAAACAAACAAAAACAAAATAAACAAAAGCAAAACAATACAAACAAAAAGAAAAAATAAGCAAAAGAATCTCAAAAACAAGCATAAAAATTGACATAATCAATATTCAAGCAAACAACAAAAAAGGACAGAGAAAAACAATTTATGATAGTTAAGACAGAGAAGAGAGAGGCATGTATGGACTTGGAGCAGGGGGGTGGAAATTACACATATAAGTAGGGTGAAATTTTAACAAGGAGTAAAAAGAAAGAATAAGGAAAATCTAGAGCAGGAAAGGAGTAAGAGAAACAGGACACTAAATGGGGAAAGGTTAGCAACAGAGTGATGGCATGAAGGTAGAGTTGAGATATAATAAAAAGATGCTGAAGGAAAGATGAAAATAGAATGTAGAACACAATCCCAAAGCAGAATAAAGAGAAAATAAAATGACACTTAAAAAAGGGTAAAATATTAGTAGTAATAAAACTGATTCTTTAATTTGTGATTACACAAGAGTCAATTTGTAATTCAGCCCTTGAGTGGCAGTGTTGTTAGATTGTCCTCCCGGTCTATTTGTCCTAAGATCCTGCTACCTCTGTGGCACTCAATACCAATTTGTGGGCTTGGTCTGCCCCAGAGCAGTCTCTCCAATTGTCACTTCCTGGTCTGATCCCCAGGTTCCAGAAAAACAACTCTTCCTTGTAGTATCCCAGGGTGTCCCCCACTAGGTGATCCTATACTCTGGCCTTAGTAATCAAAAGCAAGGATTTGACAAAGAAAACACGCAAGTGTATGAACTCTTGTTCTGTGCATATGTCTGCACAGTCCTTTTTCCCCTCTTGGGTCTAAGCAGCTGGAACACTCCCAGAATATTTTGGCTGTCCTTTTTCATCAGATCTAAATGGGCTGTTTTATAGGGATCCTTTCTGTTATCAGCTCTGAGGACCCCCTTCCACATTCATGGATTACTCTAGCCCCAACAGCCACAGATTTTTTTTTTAGGTGCAGACTTCCCCCATTTCTCCAGCTCCCTGTGTGTGCATGTTTCTTTCTCCTGCAGGGAGAAGAGATCTAACCTTATTCCAAGTGAAATATGACCTTTCCTTGGTGGAATGCAGAGCTCCTTTGAGTCTGCGTGTTTGCGCTAACTGGGAACTGGTGTTCTGGGGCTCTCAGCTGTTCAGTGGGTGATGCAGCTGTACATTTTCAGGCTTTTCCCTTCAAGATTGCACAGTCCGCCTTCGAGCCGGGAGCTCCGTGAGAGAACCCAGTTGCACTGGGGGTGCTCGGTCAGGGGAGGCCCGTCCAACAGTCCCCACCTTCTCCTGGAGTATAGGTGCTCCTCAACTCGCCAACAAACACTCCATGTGTGACCCTCAGCCGTTCTTTCTGTCTGCTCTGGGAGAAGGCTCAGGACACGTCCATCTATTCTGCCGCCATTTTCTTCTTCTCCGTCTGGTGTTTGGACTTTTTAGTAAGAGACAGTCCTAACATATAAAAACCCTGGGTCCAGCACATCCACTACTCCTTGGAGGCTCCACCAACTGGAAACACTGACTGCTACACCTGCAGGCTCGGTGACCCAGCACTGACTGCTGATGGGGCTGCGAATTAGGTCCAGAGAGAGGCCTGAAGGGAGAAGCAGGGTCATTATCTGTAGCCTCTGTGGCAGCTGTTGATCAGCACTTGCCTTCCTATCTCTCTCTCTCTTTCCAGGCCTGGCCAGCCGTTGCATCTCCATTTCTCTCCATGCCTCCACCAGGGCTGCTGATAAGCCCCACCTTTCTGATCAGGTTCCGTTGATAGGCCCAGAGATGTGGACTGGCATAGAAACCAATCAATTAGAACCAAATCTGGGTCAACTGTGAAGAGCCAATGGCTGCCTAAGAGATGGAGCTTTTGATGCTGACTGGCATAGGAATCTGACCAATCAGAACCAAATTGGCCAGCAGAGGGGGGAAGTTGTGGGTGAGGTCAGCCCTGCAGGGGAGGGCAGTTGGGGGCAAGATCAGGCCAGCAGGAGAGGGCAGTTAGGGGTGATCAGGCAGGCAGAGACAATTAGAGGTGACCAGATTGGCAGGGAAGGGCAGTTGGCAATGAGATCAGGCTGGCAGTTGGGCAAGAGGGCAGTTGGGGATGATTGGACTGGCAGGGCAGCAGTTAGGTGTTAATCAGGCCAGCAAGAGAGCAGTTAGGGGCGTGATCTTACTGGCAAGCAGAAACAGTTAAGGGCAATCCAGCAGGCAGGCAGGTGAGTGGTTAGAAGCCAGCAGTCCCATATTGTGAGAGGGATGTCCAACTGCCAGTTTAGGCCTGATCCCTGTGCTCTACTCTGCTGGTGAGAGTCATCACCAGTCAGTGTGACTTTAAGGATATGCTCCATTAGTATTTCTGTCAAGGTAAAATCTTAACTCTGCTACTCTTCAGACACATGCCTCACAATCAATAAGAAATCAAAAAACTATATGCAGCCTTTTTATATTTCATTCTTTCTACAACTATTTACTGAACACCTGCTTTGCTCAGGTGCAGAACGAAATGACAGGACTATGATTGAGTGAAAGACATCCTTTGTCCCTGGCATTTTAAGCCTAATTACAGGGAGGCACAAGGCTGGCACTCAGAATGTGCTCAGACATCTGTGTTCTTGAAGAAAGGAGAAGTGAAGGCTTTGAAAGAGACATTCAATATCACATGATCAACATAATTTGATGAACAAAACAGATCCAGAGACAAATGGCAGCAGGAGTGGGTGGGTTAGAGAGCAACCAAAGGACTTGCATGCATGCATATTAGCATAATCAATGGACACAGACACTGGGGCTGTGGGAGCTTGTCTGGGGTGGGAATGGCTGGGGGAGGGGGCCAATCGGTGAAAAAGGAGACATAGATAAAACTTTAGGAGAGAGAAAGAGAGAAAGAAAGAGAGACAGAGAGGTTGAAGAGACATTCACTGCAAGAGCTCAGTGAGTAGTTCTGAGTCTGGTGAAGAGCTGGCCTTCAGAGCCAGAGTTTGGGACTCAAATCCCATCAACCCCACTCACTGGCCATATGCATCCAGGAGCAAGTCACATTAGCACTTTGTCCTTGGTATTCATGTCTGAGCACTGAGGATGACAACTGAACTTAGGCCGATGCAGGGACAAGGTGAAGGATTCATTACTGATGCACACAGACCCAATAACACTGTTGGAGTCATCTGTGGCAGGCCTGAGAGGAGAGATCATTGTGATTTTCCTCAGCGTCCAGATTTGCATGGGCCTGCTCAGGAAGCTCGATATAAGTCTTAGAGCCACAACGGGCCACCTGCGTCCTGTGCACAGTCAGCTCCAGCAAGCAGCTTTTACTGAGGGCTGCAGGAAACGTTCCCACCTGAAACAGCCTCAGACCATCAGTGGTCAGCTGCACACCTCAGTGTGGAATTCCTCCTCATACCTGCCCTGCCCCCTGTCACTGCTGACCTTTCCTGTACAAATAATGGCATAAGCAGCCTGTGGCATCCCATCCTTAATGCCTCACTGTGGCATTAACCACAGAGAACCTTGATGGGGAGTCTTTCACTACACCTCATGACCCAACACTTGACAGAATGGATGCCTGTTCTTCATGAGAACATGTGTCATCTTTTCTCTCCCTATTCTGAATATCTGGTGCTATGGATGTGTTTTGGCTTTGGGAGAAGGGGGATTACAGAGGTCCAGTCACATTTGAAGGTAAGTTTTCCTGAAGGAGGGGGGGGGGGCGCAAGGATGCTGATGATTTAGAGGGCCCGAGTGACGGAGATGTGGAGAATCAGTCAGTTCTTCCCAAACATTATGCTGTACATGACTCCCATTAAAGAGTGCAAGTTGGGGAAAATTATTGTTTTTATGGGGCAATTTTTGGCCAGAGGCAGGTGGCTCTATTGCACAGTAATAGATGGTATCTGCTTGTTCAAGGCTCTTGCTGAGATGAAGCTGATTCTTATCCCCATGGAAAAGACTTCCAGTACTTCATGGTTGCTTGATCTGGGGGCAGAGAGCAGGCTGGGGTGGGGCCGGAGGGTACTCCAAAGCTCATTTGTGGCCCTGTATCTTGCCTGTCACCAACTCTCAATGTCCCACATCTGAGTCTTGGACACAACACTCACTCATTTATTATTCTTAACCCTTATGCAAACTTATTGGCTCCTCCACATCCCATTAACAATATGGATGTTTCCTTCCCATCAGTTTCAAGCCTGAGGTCCTCTCTGGCATGCTGTGTAAGGAGAAGCCATGTGTAGCCAATTTACAGCCAACACTGGGAATAGACTCTTTCCTTTTAGAAAATCAGCGAGGCACATTTTGAAAGCACTGGCAGTTTCCCAGCTTTCCTTGGTCTTAGGCTGCCACTACCTGGTCTGGATGAGCTTATGGGTTCTGCCTCAACAATAAAAATGCCCTGCCTTACTTGCCTGAGTCCTGCCAATCCATCTCTCTCAAACACAGTTCTCATATTAAGGACAAAGGATGGAGATTTTCATCTGAGGTTCTCTTGAATGTGGCCACAAAGATGCAGCTCCTGGTTACGACAAGGCCATCCTGCCGTGGGCGTTCCACGTTGGCTAGCCTGGGGGCCTCTACTTCTGGCTGGTTGCAGAGGAGGCCCCTGTGAGTTAGGAAGCTGCAGCAGCTTTCTGGGTACTTACAGAGGAAACCCTCTTATATTGGCTATGATGAAGTGAAGCTCTTAAGTCCTGACAGGTCGCTCCAGAGGCTCATCCAGGTAACAGGGCCAAGAGCACTACAAGTTCAACTGACCCCTCGGTGGCACCTGCTTCCTGGGCCTCAAACTCAGCTACAAGTACTGCTCCTCCATTGAGGCCTGCGTCCGGGCATCCAGCCTGGTGGGCTCCATCCTGAGCTGGCTGGAAAAGGCCTGGGCACTTCTGATCCTGTGGGATGGTCAAGGAGGGCAGGGTACAGAGGCAGCCACTCCAGGAAAGCTGTTAGACTGTTTCTGGTGCAAAACAGTAATGTCCCTGGCCTGAGGCTGCCTAAAGAGCCTACTGCTCATGTCCTGCCTCGGTGGCTGCGCAGTCTGGGTGGATCTGTAGGGCTGCAACCTGGGCCACACAACCTTGCAGGGAGGGCTCTGTATGCAGGGTACTTTCCCTAAGACCAGGTCTCTGTCGATCTTGAAAACATCCCATCTTCTCAGGTACCCTGTGCTTCTGGGAATGGGGCCAGGCAAAGGGGTTTATGATCTTGGTTTTGACCTTGTTTTTGCTAGAAGTGCCTGTCATCGTGGATATTGCGGATCCCAAAGAGGAGAACAAACCTTCGTGGCAACCTTGTGTCACTTCTTCCCCTGAGACCTGCACACACTTCAGAGATGGGTCCCTGGACATAGAGCTGGTCTCCTGCTCAGGCCCTGCTAAGACCTTGCTCTCTCCAACAAGCAGGCCCTTGGTACCCGAATGTACCCACAGCTCCTGCCTACTAGGTTTTGAGCTGACTGTGATCCCGCCTGCATCTGAGGCATGGGACCCTCTGACCACCAGCTTCTCTAGACCTGGGCCTTTCTTCTCAGAGTCAGCTCCCAGATTCTCCACCAATCCATTGAATGGGGTTGCAAGATCCCCAGGGGTTGAGACAGGAGGAGCATGGAGCTCAGGACTATGGCGAAGCCAGTTGACAATACCCATGGTGATGGTGAGCTTAGTGTCACAGAGTTTCAGAAGGCACTCCTTGCCTTTCCAGGAGCTCTGCAAGAAACCTTGACTGAGCAGGTCTTGGCTTGGTCCTGGGGCCAAGTTCTCCCCTGCCCCCTTTTGGAAGCTGCAAATAGACAGTGGCATTCCCAGTGCTAGCTCTGACAGACTCTCAGACATGCACAGGTCATCATCAAGGTCAACAGGGTCCTCACTGGGGTCACAGAAAAGCTCATAGAGGGCATCTCCACTATAGCTCTCCCGAGGGAAGGCAGTTGCAGGGGTGCCTGGGCTCAGGGCTTCCTTCCTATCCTCCTCAAGACTAGGTGAAAAGGCATCAGAGTAGCCCTCATCGCTCGCAGACACAGACTCCGGCGGCTCGCTCCCGGTGGTGCCTGTGTCTATGGAGCTGGCTTTGGAGCCACTCAGGAGATCCCTGCAGGGACACAGAGGGAACTCCGTGAGCCCAGCTGAACCAAGCCCAGGCTGGGATATATCTGTTCCCTGAGGACCTTCCAGCCATGGGCCCAGGAGGGTGCACTGTTGTTGCCTCACAGAGTGATTCACACTGTCCCAGAACTTGGCAAAGTCAGATATGTCATTCTGGGCAGGAGACACCAGCTTTTCCATGCTGCCCTGGAAGGGGCCAATAGAAACCTTGCTCCCAGGGGCCTGTGATGACTTGGCTGAGCTCTCCAGACCCTCACTCAGCTCCAGGAACGGCACTGAGCTTTCATCCGCGAAGATCTCCCCGCAGCCTGTGAGGGAGTCAAAGCTCTTGAGGGAAGCCATGTCCTCACAAAGGGGCCTGCAGAAGTCGAAAGAGTCAGGCAGGAACTCGCTGTCAGGTAGATCCTGGCACAAGCCATCTAGCCCCAGTCCCTGGCCCTGGCCCAAGGGGAAGAAGGCTTTGCCTCGCTGCCCTCCTGCCCCTGACAGTATTCTGGGGGGAGGCAGGCTCTTTCCCTTGGTTGCCAGTGAGGCCGCGTTCTCTGTCTTGTCTCTATGACTGTGGAACAGGTTCCGAAAGCACTTCTTGGGTCGTTTCAGGGAAATCCTCTTTCTTGGGATGCTCTTAGCCACAGCTGGCACAAAAGGCATTTGGGGCACAAAGTGGCGGTAATCAATAATGTGCTGGCTGCCAGAGGGCCCAGGGAAGCTCGTACTGCTTATCAGTTGCTTTGTGGCTGCAGCCACCCTGCCAGCCGCAGGCACACTGTTGTGCGTCTTGCTCTTCCATAACAATTTGAAGGTAGCACCACAGAGGTCTGTGGCACCACCCTCAGGCTCTGGCTGTGCCCCCTTTTTGGAGCATATGTTATATCCATAGGTATTGGGGCTGGCTTGGGGTCCTCTCTCACCATGGATCTGCTGCTGCCCTCCGGGTAAGGCTGACCAAGGGTCTGGATCATCCTGGGCTGGGGCAGCCGCTGCTGGGCCTGGATACTTCTCATGAGAAATGTGAAGGCTGGATTTGATGAAAGTCTTTCCTCTCTTTAGCTCCATGCTTCCGGTGCCATTAGCTGTTGTGAGGGGAAGCATGAGGCACTTAGTATCTATCCATGGTTCTAGCCCACAGTGGTGTTGGAGCTGAACTCTGACATCTAAGCTTGGATCCTCCTTGGAGGTGATAGAAAGGGAGATGGGAGCAGCCCATCCATGCTCACTATCTAGCCTTTATAGATAACTAATGTGAGAGAAGTTAAGTCAGATGACTAAAGGTAACAGTAGTACCCAAAATGATTGCATCAGTGTCTGATGATCTCTTGACTCACCCAAGCATCCTCTCAGAGATGTCTGACCAGGTCAGACTCCCACTTCCAGGCCCAGGCACTCTACACTTAGCACCACATCCTTATAGGGAAATATCATGGTCTTTATAAGTAAATGGAGAAGATAATTAAATTAAAAAGTTGCTGCCTATCTCTAAAAGACAAAGCTCAAAGGGAAACTCAAGCCTGGTTCCTGGATTGGTTAGAGTCAGCCATCAGCCAGAGGGTGAGGCACATATACTGTCCTCTAGGACTGCTGCATCTGAGGAGGCAAGACTCAATCTACACAGATGCCATCAGGCAAGGCACAGTCAAGCATCTGATGCTGCATGCAGAGCTTTATCATTGAGATGACAGAGAGTATCATTGTAGAAAGCCAAAGAGAGGAGGCAAGCATGAGGTCAGGAACAGGCAGGTTGGATAGACACAGAACATGATGGCTGAAAAAGTAGGTATGTGTCACCTTTTGTGCACAGCCTAACGGAAATATATTGATGCCTGGAATCCATCCAGAGAAGGTTTCTGATGCCCAGTCTGAGGTCAGTGGGCAAAGGTGCTGAGATCTCTTGTTGATGTCTGTCCTGGGTGTGGATCTGAGAAGGTGGTGAAATAACTACCAATTTGATTATATTTGTACAGCTGAGGATTTTCGCCTTACCCTGAGATCAACAAAGAAGTATGAAAGTCTTCTGAATGAGTGAGTGGAAGCAGGGCATAAAGAAGTTATTCATTTGGGTAGAGACAGAATAAATTAAGAAGGAGGCTCTGAACAAAGAGGACTCGAAAGAGACAGCTAAAATGGTCTGGCTGTAAAAAGATAAGGTCCAGATTGAGGCTGTGGTCATAGGCATGAAAAATAGATGTCAGATTACATGGTCTTTCAAAGAAAGAAACACTAGGATTCAGAACTGAATAGAGAAAGAGAAGCAGCCCAGAAGTTATAAACACTGAGGCCTGGTTTCATGCCAAGAGAAGGGAACAATGAGAAGTGGGGAAAGGCAAGGAAATGGAGAATTGAGCGAAGATGAGGAAAGGGCCTGTGCTAAGAGCTGGTTTGAGGGAGAGAAGAAAGGGTTTAGTTTTAAATATGTTACCTTTGGGGTGTATTTAGAGAGCCACAAGACCACATCAAAAGAAGGCAAGACTTGAGAACCACTCCAGCTCCCCCTCTGCACCCTCACAGATGCCCACTTCACATGCTCAGTCCTTCCCCATGGTAGTAAGAGATCTATAGGTTGGGCCTCTGTCATTCTGGCCAGAAGAGATTAGAGAAGAGAATTTTGGGCTGGTTTCTTTGACTTTCTTTCACTGCTCCACAGAGAGCACCTGAATTCACTTCCTCTCAGGCCACAGCTTGTGAAAGAGGAATGAAGCAGGTGTGAAAGCACAAGGTTCTGTCAGCCTACACACCTTTCACACTCACTGACAAGGAAGCCTCATAGCTACCTCCAGAGAGCTGTTTGGACAGCTATAAGCTGACCAAAGTCAACTCCAGAGTCTGAAATGCTTTAACATGAGGACCCAGAGGCAGGAAGAGGAGCTACCTCACAGCCCAGTAGGCAACATTAAAGCCAAAAAGGATGAGGTGTGGCAAAATTGGCATTGCAGAGATTCACTGGAGTTCTCCACTCTACTTCCCACTGAACAGTGCTTCCTCCCCTGCAGCTTTCTGCTTCCTGCCAGGTGGCATTTACCCCAAACCTTTCCCACTCCGCACCTATAGACCCCGTTTCTGATCGACTCAAATCTTGTGTGGCCTAGATAAGGCCTCCCTCAGCTCTGGGGGTGGGCAGTGGCTGCATAAAGCATAGTTGTTACTAATTGGGTTTTAGGGTCTGAGGACCCAATCTGAGTCTAGGTTACATTTACTTAACCAGGCAGAGTGCTAGGCCCATAACTTTATAAGAGGCATAGTAGTATAACCCCATTTTATAAACAAGAAATTAAGGTCCAGAAAAGTCAATGGATTGGCTCAGGTCACACAGAGTTGAGTAGTAAGTGACAGAGCTAGGATAAGAGCCTATGCTCTTAACAATGATAGATATTTTATGAACAAATAGCTCAAACTCCCTCTTAATGGCAAATCTAAAAGTAGAATAATAAATGTGTTTTCATGAGAAATTTTTGAAAGCATTATAAAAATTAAGACTAAAGCAAAAATATACCTAACACAAATTTAGAAAAATTGTAATTGAAGGCAGTATAATTTCTGTGGCAAGAAATTTTGGAGATATTATGAGATATCTATTGAATTTATTCTTTTCTGTTTTAGAAAAATGTTTTTATTACCACACTCTTGGAAATAATTTCGAAGCATGATAAAAATTATTTCACTGTGTGCAGAATTTTGCAATCACGAGAACTCAGTTGATACCTTTGCTATTGATGTCTATAAATAAAATTACTGATTTCTTAATTATTGGAAATGTTAACTGGTTTAAAATCATGAACAGTTGGAAATGTCACTGCACTCTGAACTTGGAAAATGATAGATCAAAGTAAATGTCATTGCTGTAGAAGACTGGACTCAGTCACTAATATTGTTCACTCTGTTTCCTGAGTTAATTTAACATTTTGCAAGATATGATAATGAGCACTAAGATCCACAACAATGAACCAGAAGCTTGCAAAATTCTGGAGCAATCATTTGAAATTCAGTCCAATCAGTTTCCACATTATAATATTTTATCAGAGCATGACTCTTTGGGAACTTTCTGAGAGGTCAGAGGGCTCACTACCCAAATGGAGACAGGCTGATCAGTCACCTTCCATGACAGCTTCAGGATCAGAGTGGGATTTATATGGACAGCCAGATGCTAGCACTGTCACTACCTGATGGCAGAGACCAAATATGACCAGGTTCTCAGCTGCAAAAATGCATATTCTGCTTTGTAATCCTCTAGATAAAAGGTCCTTTCAGTGGAGTCCAGAATTAATCTATGTGCCAGGTCCATCCCCAAATGACAAAGTAGACCTGTCCCTCCCCCAGCTTGGTGTCTTCTTGTCTATAGCCCTCATGATCACTGGCGCCTCACTTTGGGACTTACATGGTCTTCACGCTCCCCAATGATGACGAAAATTTCTCAAAGGTTCAGGACTCCAACTGTAGTAACTAGAGCTGCTACTTATTTAAATGATTTATGTGTTTTGAGACATCTTAGCCATATAGTTACATCTAAGTTCCCTAAATAGGATATTGGGTCTGAAATTTTAATTCTACAGTTTATGCACATCATTTTCTAAGATGGGCCTTTGTGATACCAAGACCCTGGATTGGATCTTTCACCGCTAAAATTAATTTGCATATTCCATGAAAACAGGGACCACACCATGTACTTACTTAATCAATTCTGATTCAAGGATGTGTTATTTAAACCAAGATCTGAAAGATAGCTGAAGACAACTAGGCAAAAGATGAGGGAGCATATTCCAGGTAGAGGGAACATCTGAGAGAACACACTGGGAAGCATGGGAGGGAGAACAGTTAAACATCTAAAAGCAGGCCCAGGTGACCAGAGCAAGCAGTGGGATGAAGCAGCAGATAGGCAAGGCAGACCACACCTGGCGGGGGGTGGGGGTGTCTTGGCCTTTATCCTATGTGCCATCAGGAGCCAGACATGAAGGGTGAGTGACATGGGCCAGTTTTCAGTTTTAACAGATTACTCCCACTGTAAATGAGAATGGAAAGTAGGAGCAGGATTAGAGGCAAGAGTTCAGGTTAGGAGACAGAGCAGTGTCCGATGGAAAAAATGTGGTGGCAGAGATATCCCACATAAATAAATCCTTCTTTCTTAATGTTTTACATAGAGAATGCATATACACACGGATTTATTGCAAATGGAGCAAATAAAATAATTCTAACTGGCTGCTTTTCTTCATGATGACTATCTCAACAGCCTGTGATTCTCTTCCCTTTGGAAAGGCAATTCTGTGCTTTTCTTTCCCTTTTTAACATGAAAGTGACTGGGTGTTTCATGGAGCAAAATAAAAACCTTGAGATACGCTGCAGAAATTATTTCAAGACATAGAAAAATTTTGGACTACTAGTTTTGGTATTTGCTAAGCTTTCCCATACTCCACCCCTAATTTCCAGGTGGGTGGTAATAAGAACGCAGAGATCTCTCCGATGGAGGAAGTGAAGGTCATTGTGGGGAGGAAAAGCTTCTGTGTTCTCAAGTGGGTGTGGGGCGGGGAACAGAGCAAAAACTGCAGAGAGCATCAGCAATTCACCCCAACCACCCCCACCCCCTGATGGGGAGACAAAGGGTCTTTCGCAGAGCAAAGGTTTTGGCCCCCCTCCTCTACGGGAGTCTTTGGGTGTCCCTGGCCTGTCCAACCAACAGAATATATCTCAGTCTTATCTCTTCTTTCCCGATTCCCGCAACGGCAACCACGGACGGAGAGGTTCCTTCCTTCCCTAGTGCAGACCTGAAGGATCATAGTCCCCAGACTCCAGGCGCTAACCACCCCCACAAGGCACCACAGGGTGAAGAGAGTATTTTAGCCCCTCCTCCATCCCTCGCACCATGCGAAAGAATGCACAAAAATCCCCCAAATCACTGCCCTCCCTCCCGCCCCAGCCTCCAACTCCCGGGCCTGGGCGGCTTACCTGCGGCCGGGAGTGTGGCCGGACGCTGCCTGGGCCGGTCGGGAGCCGCGCCCCACACCGCGCTGCGGGTCAGCACCACGGCCAGCTCCCACGTCCGGGCCCCCGGCGGTTCGCACGCCCAGTGGGCTCAGCGGGCAGCCGCGGCCGCAGCTGGTGGGGCAGGTTAATTCGCGAGAGGGCGGGCTTCCGCCGGGAATGCAGCGGCGGGAGGTGCCATTGCTCGGCAGTGGGAGAGGGGACGCCCGCGGGCTGGAATGGAAGCTGAGTTCCGGGGCCCCGCGCCGCCCTGTCCCCACTGGGTCTCGCTTTGTTCTTGTTTCTCCGCGTCTCCGCCTCTGCCTCGCGGGAGGGATGTAGTTTCGCGCGTCCTTAGGCCCGGCCGCCGGTGCTGCGGGAAGGGGTCAGTCAGCCAACTGTCTCGCCTCCAGGGGCTTGAAGCCTCAGAGCTCATACAGTTGTCCTACCCTCCCCGCCCCCAGCGTCCAGGAAGGTGTAACCCCAACCTCTCAGAAGGCCTCGGGCACACGCTGCCTAGTCACGATTCCTGCCCAGGATTAGGAGATGGGTCAGGCCAATCTCGGAAAGCAAATGATGGAAAAAACGGTTCAACAGCAAGAAGGTGTGCTCACCCAAAGTGCAATCTTCCAGAACCTTCTTTACAGACTGCCTTTCTTGGGCCCGATTATATTATTATTGGGAAGGAAGGAGGCGCTTCCCTTACCGCTATTCGCTGTATATGGGCTCTACTGGGGCTACACCCTGCAGTAGTCGGAAGAAACAGATATGTAGGACTCTCTCCCTGAAAAGCTGAGGATAAGGGTCTACACGCTGGGAGGCAGGAATAAAGTGTGGATTGAGTAACTCTAGAATGGCTCAGGGAGGAATGCCAAGAGCACAGTGTATAGGGAGTTAAGGGAGCGAAAGTGCACAGCTGGTGCTAGTGAGATGGCTGATCCTAAGGGGTGGAGTGGGGTGGGGGTGGGGGTGGGGGTAAGTGAAGTGAGGGAACTCAGTCCACATCACAGAGGTTGAGCATTGGCAGTGAGCTATGAGAGGAAGGAAGGTGGGACGCCCAGTCCAGTCCTGCTCCAATCTGAGCAGGTTCAGGCTCAGACAAATGACAAAGGCCATGCCTTTCTTTGAACCTAATGGGCTTCCACCCGGTCCCCATCTAAAAAACCTGGATGCATAGTTGTACCACCTTGGCTTGGACTGGCTTTGTCATAACACATCTGCCTTCTTTAGAAATTAAGTCATCTTGAAGTGGCTCTGCTGTAGGTCTCTCTTCCAGCAAGCATCATCCACCACCTTTGGGTGAGCACACCTTCTTGCAGTTGAACCGTTTTTTCTAACTGATGACCTCAGACATCCTCCCTCCCCCCATCTTGGTGTAGTCCTCACTTTGCCAGTCAGTTTTTGACCATCAGATTTCCCTGAATCAATTCTTCTGCTGTTAGGTAGGAACAAAGGTAGCCTTATTCCTCCTTGCTGCATACATCCTGAATCAAGTTCAGAATCCCACAGATTCCACAGTGCTTGCTAAAGTTAATAAATAGGGTCTCCTAGAGAGGTTTCCCTTCTTCTGGATTATAAGGACTTTATATTTCTTAAATTTTTCTCTGTTTGAGGATAGTTATGAGCTTAACTTCTTCCAATTAGTGATAATTGTTTTTTCTGTGCTCATCTTGCCACCCTTTGGCCAGTGACCACTATTCTAAGCAACCGACTTTGTCTTTTCAGAGATTTTAATCTCCTTACAAAAAAAAGTGTGTGTATATATATATATATATGTGTGTGTGTGTATATATATATATATATATATATATCTAACTTTCCAAGAGCTAACATTTCCTAGTTCAGATATACTGAGTGACTTTTCATTAATATTGTTCTAATGTAAATTTAACTAATGTTCCTTTTATAATACCTTGACATCCTGTTATCTTTTCCTTCCCTGGCATAGACCCTTAGGATTTGCAGAACTTGCTCCTTAGTCACTTGACACTGAATTGGACACTGAGGATCTCAAATGTTATGGCCAAGTCTGTTGCTTTCCTGACAGACCCAAAGAATTTCACTTGATGATGAGCACATATGTGGCAATCACTGATCCAGTAGGCTTCGCCAGTGGGGTTACAATCCAGGTTTGTAGACTGAGAAAACAAAGTTCCTTGTGGACTGAGAGGACTGGGGCTTAAGGAATTGGATCATATACTTCTAAGAAAGGCTGGCAGGACTGGGCTGTCTATTAGGAGAAACAGAGGCCTCACAGGGGGTGAGGAGAGCATGATTTGGAGAAGATGACTGGATTAGGAGGAGGAACAATGGCTCCAAGGATGGTTATGACCAGAGACACTCTAGTACTTAGATTGGGTCCCCTGCAAAAAAATGTTCTACCCAATCTTAAACAAACTATATTAAGGGATACTATTAGATGAAGTAGCCCATTGTTATGACTGGGTGGTTTCTTGTTCTTGTATTTTATTTATTTATTTATTCATTCATTCATTCATTTATTTATTTTTTATTTAAATATAGCTGGTTATACTATTATATTTGTTTTAGGTATACAATATAATGATTCAACATTTTTATACCAATGTGATTACCTCATTATTTCTAGTAATTATCTGTTACCATGCAAACTTACCACAATATTATTGACCCCTTCACCTTTTTCATCCATCCTGCATTCCCTTCTTCTCTGGTAACCATTACTTTGGTCTCTGTTTCTAGGAATGTGTTTTTGTTTTGTTTGTTCATTTGTTTTGTTTTTGTACTTTCCACATATAAGTGAAACAACATGGTATTTGTCTTAACTCTGTCTGACTTATTTCACTAAGCATAATACCCTATAGATCCATTTATGTTGTCACAAATGGCAATATTTTGTTTTCTTTTATTGTTAGGTAATCTTCTTTCTGTATATAGAGAGTGGGGCAAAAATAAGTTTACAGTTGTTTGTTTGGAAAATAATGCAGTCTCTCTATATAAAAGCCCAGTGACCGAATGGTGGAACAACCAGAATGACTGGTTGAACAGTTGCTATGATTCACACTGACCACTAGGGGGCAGATGCTCAATGCAGGCGCTGCCCCCTGGTGGTCAGTGTGCTCTCACAGTGGGAGTGCAGCTTGGCTGACCAGAATGAGCTACACTCCCACAGCTGCTGATCCCCACAGGCCACACCTTCACCAATGCATTAATCCTTGCACTGGACCTCAAGTAATTAGTAGCTAATAATACAAGAATAAACTGTATTTCACATATTCACAACAGTAAACATACTTTTGCCCCATCTTATATGTACCACATCTTCTGTATCTACTTGTTTATCAATAGGCAACTAGATTGCTTTCATATCTTGGCTATTGTAAGTAATAATGCAATGAACATAGAGGTGCACACATATTTTTAAATTATTGCTTTTATTTTCTTTAGATAAATATCTAGAAATGGAATTGCTGATTCATATGGTGGATATATTTTTAGTCTTTTGAGGAATCTCCATACTGTTTTCCATAGTGACTGCAACAATTGCCAACCCCACAATTCCTTTTTCTTCATATCCTTACCAACATATGTTATTTGTTGACTTTTTCATAATAGCCATTCTGACTGGGTGAGATTATAAATAATTGTGGTTTTGATTTGCATGACTCTGATTATTAGTAATGTTGAGCATCGTTTCATATCTCTGTTGTCTATCTGTGTCCTCTTTGGAAAAATGTCTCATCATGTTCTCTGGCCATTTTTGGTTAGATTGTTTATTTTTGTTGTTGTTGTTACTGAGTTCTGTGAGTTCCTTATACATTTTGGATATCAATCCTTTATTATTTTTCAATTTATTCTCTCATTCAGTAAACTGTCTTTCTGTTTTGTTGATGGTTTCCTTCGATGCACAGAACTATTTAGTTTTTCAAAGTCCCATTTTTAATTTTTGCTTATGTTTCATTTGCACACATGTACATAGCTAAAAGAGTATTACTAAGACTGATTGGTGTCAGACAGTTTGCTACCTATGTTTTCTTCTAGAAATTTTATGGTTTCAGATCTTACAGTTAAGTCTTTAATCTATTTTGAATTTATTTTTGTTTATGGTGTAAGAAAGTGGTACAATTTCATTTTTCCCAGTAATTGTTTAATTTAATCAACACCACATATTAAAGAGACTCTTTTCTCCATTGTATATTCCTGATTCCTTTGTTGTAGGTTAATTGACCACATAAGTGAGGGTTTATTTCTGGGCTTTATTCTATTCCATTTATCTATTTGTCTGTTTTAGTGTGAGTACCACACAGTTTTAATTATGATAGCTTTGCAACATAGTGTGAAACCAGGGAGTTTTATACCTCCCACTTTGTTCTTTCTCAAGTTTGCTTTGGCTATTTGTAGTTCCATTACATTTTAGGATTTCTTGTCCTAGTTCTGAGAAGAATGTCATTTATAATTTTAAAAAATATCCTCGTGTGAGGATATCTTTATTAATTTCAGAGAGAAAAGATAGAGGGGAGAGAGAGAGAGAGAGAGAGACATCTAGTGAAAGAGATTAATCAACAAATAACATGTGTCAGTAAGGATATGAAGAAAAGGATTCATTGATTGGTTGCCTCCTGAACATTCCTCTACTAGGATATTGAACCTGTAATCTAAATATGTGCCCATTCATATTTTGATAGGGATTTAATTAAATCTGTAGATTGCTTTGAAGAATTATAATCATTTAATACTATTAATTCTGCCAAGCCATAAGCATGATATATCCTTTTATTTATTTGAGTCTTCTTTGATTTCTTTCTTCCATATCTTAGTTTTCAAAGTACAGGTCTTTTACCTCCTTGGTTAAATTTATTCTTAGGTATTTTATTCTTTTGATGCAATTTATATATCTATATACTAGAGGCCCGATATGCAAAATTCATGCACGGGGGCGGGGATGTCCCTTAGCCCAGCCTGCACCCTCTCCAATCTGGGATCCCTCGAGATTTGTCCGACTGCCCGTTGGACATCCTTCTCACAATCCAGGACTGCTGGCTCCAAACTGCTCGCCTGCCTGCCTCCCTGATTGCCCCTCACTGCTTCTGCCTGCCAGCCTGATCACCCCTAACCACTACCCTAATTGATGTCTAACTGCTCCCCTGCCAGCCTGTTTGCCCCCAACTTTCCTCCTCTGCCGGCCTGGTCCCTCCCAATTGCCCTCCCCTGCTGGCCATCTTGTGGTGGCTATCTTGTCTTCACATGGGGCAGGATCTTTGACCACATGGAGGCAGCCCTCTTGTGTGTTGGAGTGATGGTCAATCTGCAAATTACTCTTTTATTAGATAGGATAGAGGCCTGGTGCATGGGTGGGGGTCCTCTGGTTTACAGTGAAGGGTGTCCCAGGTCAGGGTGGGGGTTCCCTTGGGGTGAGGGGTGACCTGGGCGAGGGGCCTGTGGAGGTTTGCAGGCTGGCCACAACCCCAGCGACCCAGGCGGAAGGCCCTGGGATCTGGGATTAATCTATGTCTACAATTGAAACTTTGTAGCCTGGAGCAGAGCCAAGCCTTCTGCTTCCTCCCGGGCGGCAGCCATTTCTGTTTGAAACTTTGTAGCCTATAGTGGAGTCGTAGGCTGGCAATGGCAGGCTGAAAGCTTTGCTTCCTCCGTTGCCAGGGAAACCCAAGCCTCTGTTCTCTCCAGCTCAGTGGCTGCTGCCATTTCTGTATCTTTTATAATTGAAACGTTGTAACATTGAATGGAGGCCTAGGCCCGCAATGGCAGGCAGAAAGCTTGGCTTCCTCTGTTGCCAGGGAAACCCAAGCCTTCATCCTGCTCTCAGTGGCGGCAGCCATTTTGGTTGGGATGTATTTGCATAATCTGCTCTTGATTGGTTGGTGGGCGTGGCTGGCGGGTGTGGCAGAGGTATGGTCAGATTTGCATATTACTCTTTTGTTAGATAGGATAAAGCCAGTGGATGGAATGCCAGAACAACCAGAACAACCAGAATGACCTATCACTGTGATGCCCACTGTGGCCAGCGAACTGGCCTGATCCGGGGGTAGGGTCAGCCAGCCAACCTCCCATGGCCCCTCCCTCAACCAGCCCCGCCCATGATTGTCCCCCCCACCCCAATGTGGGTGGGACTGGCTGGCCAACTTTCTGCAACTCCTCTCTCCCCAGCCAGCCTGCCCCCATAGGCCCCTACCACCCCTCTCCATGCTATGGATCTCGGTTATGTTCTGGGAGACTGGATACTCCTGTACTGTGGTGGAGCTGTCTCTGTTTTCTTTCTTCTTTTCGCTTTGTCACCAGCCCAAGATTTACTTCTCTGACCTTATGCCATAAGGCCATCTCCTCTGATGTGAGTGTGTGAGTCTGTATGTATCCCCAGAGGAAGTGACCCCACATGAGGTTGGGTGGTTGGATGTTTCTCATCCCAAAACAAATCCCATGTGCAGAGTGAAGCCCTGGTTTTGGAAACCCAGACTCTCCCTTCACATTAGCATTCTGCCTCTGAGTAGCCTGGGCCTGTCTCTGCCCCTCTCTGGCCTCCAGTTTCACAATTATACAAATATGCATTGAACAGGAAGCTGCAGAAACCTGCACCCAGTCTACAGGCAGTCCAGACTACCATATCTCTGGGAAAGGTGTTGTTGGAGTGCCAGGAGCACCCTCTGACCTTCCTCACAGGGTGGTGGTGCTCAGCCATGAAAGGGTTTTATCCTCACTTAACTTTGTAAACCAAGGGAGGAAAGGGAGTTCCTCAAAGAGAAACTGAGGCTCAGCAAATGCTAGAAAGTAACATGTATGTGGAGTGGGTGAAGATATGGGTGTTTAGAATACTATGTGTGATGTCACCACTGCATCCACCATGGTGGACATGAGAATGGCCCCCCAGGGGTGGGAAGTTACTCATCTAAGTTCACAGAATTTGAAACCAAAGCTAGAAATTTTCTTAAGATCGGACAATACAGGTAAGACAAGTGGTAGGTTCCTGTCACTCTCACGTAAGAGAAGTATGTATGTGAACAGTGCCTGCTGACTCTTGACTGTCCACCCTAACAGGAGGGCATCATCTGTCTTTCTGCCTCAGCACTTCTAGCTGGTGTCTATCCTCAAGGCTGTCTCTTGTTGCAAGATGGCTGCTGGGGCGCCAGCCTGAACCAGCTATGATGTCTACATTTCCGAGGCAGGAAGAAGAAAAGATAAAGGAATAAATGTCCTACATGGCCATGTATGCTCCATCTACGCAGCCTTCTCCAGAGTTCCACATAATTCTTCTGCTCACATCTAATTAGCCAGAATAGAGGCTTTAGTCTGGTGAAGAAAGAAGTCTGAGTGTCTCTTATTAATGAAGACAGATGAAAACCACATGGTAATGAACAGTATTCTTTCTGTATGCTAAACACCAAAGAAAGGCAAAGATATTGAGTCATTTCCAATAATTGAGCATTCATTTGCCTACCACTGACTCTCTTTCCTTGGTGTTTTGTTTTTATTACCAGAGAAATAAGTATGGTTTCAGACGAGGATATTTGAGTGAGAAAGAGGCTTACAATTACTAAGCAGAACAAGAGAAAGCACATTGTAGCCTTTGTCTGCCTGTACTTTGTAAATAGCTCTGAGAAAATTCCCTCTGTCCGCAAAGGAGATGGGCAGATATGGAGTGTGGTAGAGACATTTGAGCAAGTGACCTGTTCCAAAACCTGGGCCAAAATTGAATCTTTGTCTCAGCTGTGATCCAAAAATAAAAGAAAGAATATATATACATGTACATATACATATACACATACATATACACATACATATACATATGTTGGGCCCAAGAATTCTACATTAAGGACACTTGGATCCTCCTGGTGAATAATATCAGAAAAATATGCCATACCAATGAAAACTGGGTGTAGCAAGATGTGTTGACTAAAAATTGATGAAGGAAAAAATAATTTTTATTTGACTTAGATCAGTAGACTAGGTCCAATAATGAGAACTAAAGAATCTTTCAAAGGCAGAACCCACTGTCAGGAAATTATGATGTGATAAGAAAGCTTGTAATTTATTTAAGACAAGTTGATCAACTTAAAACACTTTTGAAGGAATAAAATGATGGCAGAATAGGCAGATGTGTCCCGAGCCTTGTCCCAGAGCAGATAGAAGGAATAGCTGAGCATTGCACAGGGAGTAGTTGTTGATGAGTTGGGGGTCAGCTATACCCAGGTCCCCTGCTAGCCATCTTGTAGTGGCCATCTTGTGTCCACATGGGGGCAGAATCTTTGACCACAAGGGGGCAGTCCTCTTGTGTGTTGGAGTGATAGTCAATCTGCAAATTACTCTTTTATTAGATAGGAGAGAGGCCTGGTGCATGGGTGGGGGCCAGCTGGTTTGCCCTGAAGAGTGTCCCAGATCAAGGTGGGGGTTCCTTTGGGATGAAGGGCAGCTTGGGTGAGGGGCCTGTGGAGGTTTGCAGGCCAGCCACACACACCAGAAACCCAAGCAGAGGCCCTGGGTTCTGGGATTAATTTATGTCTACAACTGAAACTTTGTAACCTGGAGCGGAGCCAAGCCTTCTGCTCACTCACTCCCTGGTGGCAGCCATTTTTGTTTGAAACTTTTGTTTGTAGCCTAGAGTGGAGGCCTAGGCTGGCAATGGCAGACTGAAAGCTTGGCTTCCTCCATTGCCGGGGAAACCCAAGCCTCTGTTATCTCCAGCTTAGTGGCTGCCGCCATTTCTGTATCTTTTATAATTGAAACTTTGTAGCATTGAGTGGAGGCCTAAGCTGGCAATGGCCGGTGGAAAGCTTGGCTTCCTCTGTTGCTGGGAAAACCCAAACCTTCCTCCTGCTCTCAGTGGCAGCAGCCATCTTGGTTGGGGTTTATTTGCATAATCTGCTCCTGATTGGCTGGTGGGCATGGCTGTGAGCATGGCTAGTGGGTGTAGCGAAGGTACGGTCAAATTTGCATATTACTCTTTTATTAGATACAATGGGTGCTGGATTTTGTCAAATGCTTTTTGTGCATCTATATGATCATGTAGTTTTTTCCTTTTTTATGTGATGTATCACAATAATTGATTTGCAGATATTGTATCATCTTTGCATCACTGAAATAAATCCTACTTGAACATGGTGTATGATCTTACTGTTGTTGTTAATTCTCACCTGAGAACATTTTTTTCCCATTGATATTTAGGGCGAGTGGAAGGGAGGTTGCGTGGGGGGAGGAGGGACAGAAAGAGAGAAAAACATCAATGTGAGAGAGACACATAGATTGGTTGCCTCCCACACACATCCCAACTAGGGATGGGTGTGAAAGCCACAACCTGCATGGCTAGGGTTCAGGCTCTGGAGAAGGGCCGTGCACAAATGAATACACTAGACAAGAAATGTGAATTTGAAAATCATGGGGGCTAGGCAGAGAGCCCCTCTCTAGTGGGAAGATTTCACTGAGGCACAGGCTCTGTTGGCTCTTATTCAATTTTAGAATACACATGTTGTTCTCAGGCAGGCAATTCTGGTAGCAGAAAGACTATCTTAAAGGTCAGTAAATATTAGTAAAGATTTACTTTGAGATTATTAGGTCAGGAAGTTGCTTGAGCCACCATTTTCTCAACCAGAACAATTGGTGCATAGCTTTTAGCCCTTGCTAAAGTTCCAGGTCCATCAGCCTTTCAGGTTTTCTGTTGCACTTTCATGATAGTGTAGACAATGGATAGCTTCCAGCATCTCCTTCTTTTTGTTTCCTTAATAAATCTTGAAAAGTGTATGCCACGTTCAGTGTTCAAGTACTTCTAAAACTCTTCATTCTGCATCTGCAGACTAGAAATAAACATACAAGAATAAGAATGGACAGGCAATAGTCGTTACGCTAGGAGGCAAATGTAAGAAAATCCAGTGGAAGGGATTAAATTCTTTCATATCCTTTTTAAATTGTTACCAGGCATCTAAAGAATTAGTTTGTAAGTTTTCCTGGAATAATTGTACAATATGCTGTTATAATTCTGGGATAAATGAACAATATGCTATTGTGTTACCTTTACCCCAAGCACCGAGAAGTGCTTTTTTATTGATTCCCAATGGTATAAGACATTATTATAGGGAATGAGAATAACACAAATCTGGGAAAAATTAATGACACTGCAAAGATATTCTCTGCTCTAAACTGTGGATTTTATCACCCTCGAAAAAACTAAAGACTTTTGTGCTGATAATTCTATCTCAAACTGGCTGTCAATTCTTTTTGTATAGACAGGTCTTAGCTACATTTCCTTAACTTGTACAAACTGAGAAGTTTGAACAGTTTGTACCACGAATGAAGCAGCAATTCCCACAGAAGCGAGTAATGTTACAAGAGCAAAGAGGCTTGCAATAAACATTCCAAGAAACCTTTTTTGTTGTTTTAAGATTTTTACCAGATCATTTAACAGTTGGTAGGTTTGATGAGATTCCAAAGGCTCGGTTAGGTTAGTAGGAACCCAAGCAAAAGCAAGTTGTTTTAAAATCATGATGGAATCTTTTTGGAATGTAGAATTAATACAATGGGATAGTGTGCTGCCTGTGCATGACCCCTCATACAGATGGCTTTTAGCATTAAGGTGCATCTGGATGGGGCCTGAGAGGAGTACAAAAGGATCAAATACACAGGCGGTGGCAAATACTGTCTTATTGGGAGTTCACCATAGATACGGATGGAATTACTGAGCTATGGTTAAAACTATACCATTTTACAGGGATAAGTGCAGCAGCCAATTTCCATCGGGTATTTTGTAGGGGACAATTATCTGTAATTAAGATCCAACATTCCTCCTCCATGCTATAGGGGTTCCAGTCCACAAAGAAAAAACTGTTACTAAGTTTGCTGCTGGTTGGTTGGTCACTATAATAGTCTTGCCAATTAACTTCTTCTTTACTGGGGTGCCATTCATAAGACTCTTTAGTGGGGGGTGTCTTAGTAATGTTACATTTTCTGTAACTCTCCCAGAAGCAAGTAGTGATAGTAGATATATTTGGGCTTTTGCTTCCCCCTCCTTTAGTGTCCATGATATCCAGAAGCCTCTCTTTAATTCTACACACAAAGGATTCTGTCATACAAAAGGGAAGCTGGTGGTGACACCATGTAATTATACTTTGCCCATATACTTCCTTGTCCCACCTGTGGTCCTCTGGATGACCAAGGTGCTTGGTATTATTGATGAGGGGTATTATTAGGAGGGGGATCAGCCCACATAGGGGGTCTTCCCCATGGAGAGTCAAGAACATAAATAAGTCCAATGTATTTCCCCATTCGCTCCTGGTAGTATTATTGCACAGCTGATGACTGTTAACATGGCAAGGAAGATGTTCTCAGGTACTCTTGGGTTTTGGTATCCTCACAAATTTTCTCAGTTTTCTGGAAATAACACAAGCGTATCCTTGACTAAATCTTAACAGGGGGTCAGGGCCTTTCCATAAACGAGACTTGATATCTTTCCATTTAACCAGACCATTTTCCTTTAGCTTATTCTGACACCAGTGTAATTCCATGCGTGTCTTGACATCGGCATTACAAGTGAAAAAAATTTAAAGTAATTAAGGCTTGGTGTAGTCTACTTATAGGTGGTTTCTCCATTATCCCCCATTTTGTTTTTCAAGTTGGGATTTTAGCTGTGGATGTTACCTATCTTTGGGAATTATATGGTACTAGAGGCCTGGTGCATGAAATTCATGCACGGGTACAGTCCCTAGGCCTGGCTGGGGATCAAAGTGTGAGCATCTGGTGTGTAAGGCAGGTCCCAGCTGACCTCTGGGCCCTATGCAGTACCTGGTCCCCTCGTCCCCTGTGCCCCCACTTGCCCTCCTCTGCCTGGGTCACAGTACCCAAGTCCCCACATGGAGATGTGGTAAGCATGGCTAGACACCATGGGCTAGGGCATAGCATGGGTCTCTGGGTCACCCAACTAAACACCAGTTCTAACCATGTTCTCTCTCAGCTGGCCTCAGTAGACCAGCTCCAGCAGGAACCCACTGTGAGCCTTACTGGCCCCTCTGGTCCCAGAAGCCCATGGGGGCTGGCAGCACCTCCACTGCCACCTGCTGCCAGTGCCTCATAGCTGATGCCAACCATGTTCCACACTGCCCCTCGGTGGTCAGTGAACGCCATAGCGAGCAGTCGAACTCCTGGTTGAGGGAATAATACGCATATTAGGATTTTATTATATAGGATATCCTCCATTGATTTCAGAGAGGAAGGGATAGGGAGAAAGAGATAGAAACATCAAAGATGAGAGAGAATCATGGATTGCTTGCCTTCTGCATGCCCCATCCTGGGGATCAAGACCACAACGTGGGCATGTGCCCTGACAGGGAGTCAAACCTTGACCTCCTGAGTCATGGGTCTACTTCCAACTACTTATCCATGCCTGCTGGGCTCTTGTTCTTATTTTAAAGAAGAGAGAATTAACCCTCCAGGGGTCGACTTTCCCCAAACAGCCAAGTTAAACAGTGGCAGAGTTAAAGGGAGGGAGGGGTATCGGTTCTAAACACACACTCATGAAGCCTCTGTGTTAATGAGTTCATCCAGGTGGGCGAGTGGACAGACACTGTCTCTGGCTCGTCAAGTGACATTTCCTTGAGGCCTCAGATTCCCCGCCTGACTCCTTACCCTCCCTACCTCCTATTGGAGCTGAGGAAGGTGGAGGATGGGAAGGACCATTTGCAGCTCACCTGGGAGGGGATGTGGGAGGAGGAGAAGGGTTAGAGCTGGGAGCACCCCAGTCCCAGAGTGGGAGTTGGAGGCAGTGGTTGCTCAGTCCCAGCATCTCAGGAGCGTTTCTCTCTCCAGAAGCACTGCAAGCATTGCCTTAGGCCACGGGACTCAGGGCTGGTTCTGTTCTGTGGTATGGGATCCTCTCTGTCCGGAAACTTGAGTCAGATATTGGAGTGGGGCCACCTGGGCGAGCCCTTAGGATTGGGCCTGAGACCTCTGTGTCACCTGGGACACGGTTCCGGGCACAGCTGGTCTGTGTGTCCACAGGGGCTTCGTGTTCCTAGTTTTCAACGTTTGCTTTCCATGATACTGTACATTCTGCTTTGTTGTGTTTTGTACCAAAAATAAAACCATTTCCTTGTTTCCAGTAAGTACTTGTCATCACTGGAGAGAGCTTACGGGGGTGGGGGGGAAGGGGCGGGTGCGGACTCCTGGAGGGATTAGGGCAGCCAGCTGGGAATGACCCACCTTCTGGACCTCAGGGTGGAAGGCTGGTCATGAACATTCCACATCCCTCATGTGGAGCTCAAACTAAGGTCTGGGTTTTACAGTCAGACCCTCAAAACGGACGGCCCCCTGCCAACAGCTGCTGGAGGCACTGCCTTCCCAGGGGCTTTGTGGAGCATGAGGCTTCCTCACCCCTTCCCCCCATCTCACTCCCCCTGCGCACACACACACACACACACACACACACACACACATCATCCCTCACACTCTGGTTTCCCCCCAATACACCCCAAAGCTGCCACCTGGGCTGCCACAGTTTCCACTGTCTCCACATCACCTTCAGGGAGGGTACTGTCACCTCCTGCTGTTTCCTTGCTTCCTCTTTCCCCTCAGTCTGCTCCTGACACAGAAACCAGCAGGTCCTCACCTACAGCCCTGGTGTCTCTGCCTGCACTCAGGGGATCAGAGGACACCAGGTTCTCATGGGCCCCCAACCCAGTCTTGACCCCCTTCCACTCGGCCTGTTGCTTGTTCTGTTGTCCCTTTGTGGGCTGTCCCCTCTGCCTGATTCCCTTCTCCAGGTGTTGGTCTGGCTCTCCTCCATCCGTTCACTTTCCCTCAGTGAGCCTCCCTTTGCCCCTCCCTCTCAGAGCTCCTATGTGGCTTCATTCCCATGTTTTCATGGTGCCTGTGCCCTCTAACCACTGTCCGAGGTTGTTTCCTCCCTGCACTGTACCCCCCGCCTCCTGGCAGAATTTTCACATTCAGTGGGTCAGGGTAGCTGGCACCCTGCTGCTCTGCGAGCACCTGGACATTCCTAGGACACAGGTTGAATAAGATGCTCAGGCAGTGGCGTGAGGTATAAAGGTCTTTGTAAGGCAGACTCACTTGGAGGAGGGCCAGTGAGCTCCCAGCATAGCGCTCAGGGTAGGGCCTTGGGAGCCAGCTGGTCTTTTCTTGCAAGAAGACAGGAGGAAGAGAATGAAAAAGGAGCAGTTTGTGTTTTCCCTCAACTACTTAAAAGCTGATAATCTCATTCCATTCTGAAAGCTATAAATAGAAACCCTTATATTAATCCTGTGAGGGATTATCTGAGATTCCGTGGAGAGCATGCAGCCTTAGCACACCACAAGGGTGGTGCTTAGTAACCGCCAGCTTTTAATGCTGTGATTCATGCACTGGTGGGGGACTGCCTGTGGGGATCAGCCTGCTGTGGAAGCTCTGCTCATCCTGGTCAGCAACTGCCAGCTTTTAGTGCTGTGATTTGTGCACTGGTGGGCGGTGGCCTGCAGGGATCAGCACGCTGTGGAAGCTCTGCTCATCCCAGTCAATCCAGTCCAAAGGTCTCAGGGTCCAATGCAGAGGTGGTCCGACTCCAATCTAACTACAGCCTCTGTGGACCTGCCCTCTGGGCAGCTGCTTCCACTGTGGAGGGCTGCACTGACTGCCACGGGGCAGCGCCTGCACTCAGTATCCAGGTGATCAGTCATTCTGGACATTATGCCCTTTGGTCTAGGCTATGAGCCCTGATATAAATAATACAGAAAGGGTATTGTCTCTGTTGTACAATCTTCTGAACTTGTCTAAATAGTATAAATAGACTTTGGTCACTGAGCCATTTTAATCGAGCAGTTCTAATTCTATTCACAGGCCTGCAGCATAAGCAGAGTCAGATATAATATTAAGATGCTCTTGGAAATCCTGCAATGCAGCCTGGTGTCCTCTAATTCAATTCCGTGCACATAAGTATGACTGATCTGGATGACTCAGTATGAATTCATTATATGATAAGCACCTTTACAATTAGATGATCCATTACTAAAAACAGTTAATGCTCCAGGATGATCCATTAGATGATACATCAGTAAAAACAGTTAATGCCTAGTATTTTTTTTGGTATAATATAAAAATTGTAGTAATTTGTTTTTAGTAGGTGACAACTAAGTTCCCCTGAACATCCACTTAGTCCAATTTGCCAATTCAAATCCAATTGAAATAACATATCTTAATTGCTTCCCAATGAGGGGAAGATAGATACATTGGGGTTTTTCTCCTCTAAGCTGCCTGCAGTGCTTTCTGAGTTGAGATATTAACTGAGCCATGAGCTCTCTATATATAAAACCACAGTTTTAGAAGATTGATGCCCTATGTGGACCCATTCAATAACATCAGGAGAGTTTTTATTTTGGAAGATGACTCCAGTGGGACTATTTGCAGTAGGATTAATCTGTCCCAATAAAGGCAATTCAGGATACACCTGTGATACGTGGGCTGAGCAGATTGCCTGATCAATTCTTAGTAACTCCTTCCTAGCTTCATCTGTCAATGTTCAGGGGGAGGAAAGATTAGAGTCACCTCTACGTATATTAAATAAATTTGTCATTTATCCTGTATAGGTTTTCAGATAATGTCTTAACCAGTTAATGTCCCCTAATAATTTTTGAAAGTCATTTAAAAGGCAATCTTTTTGTATTTCTACCTTTTGAGACCTAATACATTTGTTTTAAATTATGGTTCCTAGATAGTTGAAAGGTGTTTCTTTCTGTACCTTTTCTGAAGCAATTTTTAAGCCCCATTTAGAGAGTTCCTTTTTCAATTGGGAAAACATTGATAAAGTCTGCTCTTCCTGTGGACTTGCTAAGAGTAAGTTATCCATGTAATACATAACATAATGGGAATATTTGTCCCTTAAAGGCTGAGCAGCTTGAGCTACATATTTTTTTGACACAAGGTTGGGATTATTGGCCCTTGAGGCAAAAATTTCCATTGCTATCTTTTCATAGGTTCTATATTATTAATAGATGGCACAAAAGGCAAATCTTTGTTTATCTTGAGATGCCAAAGGAATGATGAAAAACAGTCCTTAAGATGAACTACTATAAGACAGCAATCTAGCAATCTAGAGTGATTTGTGAAGGCGCTGGGAGTCCAGGCTGTAAAACTCCCATGGTATGCATAGTAGCATTAACTGCCCTAAGATCATGTAAGAATCGTCACTTTCCTGTCGCCTTCTTAGGGATTGTAAATATAGGTGTATTTTAAGGACTATTGGAAGGCTCTATGTGGCCTGCCTCTATTTGTTCCTGTATTAATTCATGACCTAATTTCTCCTTGGTTAATGGCCACTGATACACCCACATAGGTCTATCATCTTTCCATTGTATAGGATCAGAATGAGGGCCAGGAGACAGAGCAGTGACCATTTCTTTTCTTTTTTAATCTTTATTGTTCAGTTTATTAATTACATTGTTCCCTTTTTCCCCCCTATAGCTCCCCTCCACCTGGTATCCATTCCACCCTCCACCCTCACCCCCCCCTCCACTGTCCTCTCCCATAGTTGCATGATTTTTGTCCAGTCTCTTGCTGCACTTCCCACACTCCTTTTCTCCCCAAGAATTGTCAGTACATTCCCTCTCTATGTCGTGATTCTGTTACATTCACCAGTTTATCCTGTTCATCAGCTTATTAATTCACTTGATTTTTAAATTCATTTGTTGATAGATGTGTATTTGTTGTTCCTAATTTACACTTTTATCTTTTTCTTCTTCCTCTTCTTAAAGAATATCTTTCGAGGAGAACTAAGATGGCGGCAAAGGTAGAACACCTATCTTGCCGTCATAATCAGCAATTTTAATACTACAACTTAACGAAAGAACAAACACCTTCCAGAATCACCAGAAAGCTCGCCGAGTGAAATTTCCTCAAATAAAAGTGAAAATAAGACACTGTGACTCGGAGGAGCGGCGGCGAACAGCGTTGAAAGATTCGCACGGAGAGAGGTTTGGAGTGCGCGCCGCGGAGAGGGCGGGCGGCTGAAAACCAGCCAGTTTTCTCAAACGGGGAGACAAAGGCGTCCCACTGGACTGACTCTCCAGCTCTAGGCGAAGTCCAGAGAACCCACTATCAAACGGGGTGAAAACTGGACAGTGGGAGGGCACGCCGAAGCTCGTGCTGCCGGGTCTCCCGGCTTGTGGAGAAGGCAGCTTGCGCGAACAGCTCGGCTGCGTGAGGACGCAGAGAGCGCACCACGACTTGCCTCTCATTCAGAAAACCGTCAGACTGCTTTGTTTTACGATCCTGGGTGAGACATTGCGCATGCAGACTCATTTTGGGAAAGTCTGAATTCCCTGGCAACCGGCAGCCAGTGGAGCTCCGAAGCGGCTCTCTCTCAGAGGTGCTGGCGGCCATTGCCCCCGGCACAGAGTCCCTGGGGCCGCGTAGGGTGGGGCTAACGCTGTCTGCTTGGCCCAGAGACTCCTCCGACCCACCCTGAGCACAGCTGAGCTTCACAGACAATTGGCCTGGAGGTCAACCCTCCAAGTGCTAACAACGATTAACTGAGCTTAACTTCAGCAAGAGTGTGCAGCCCATATCCACCTCAGGTAACCGGGGAGGCTGAGCCACTATCCCTAGTAGGAAGTCTACCACACAAAGCTAATTGACCAACTCAGGGAAGCAGCCACCATGCAGCAACATGGAAAGAAATCAGATGTGAAAGAAATGGAGGGAAAAAAATGACTGGACATGGAATTCAGAACCACGGTTATAGGGTTTTTTAAGAGGCTCCAACAAAAGATCGAGGCCTATAAGGAAATAAGCAAGACCACAAAGGAAATGAATGAGTCCTACAAGAAAATGAACAACACCCTCAAGGATATAAACGACAGCTGCAAAGAAATAATCAAGACCAACGTGGAAATGAATGAGTCCTACAAGGAAATGAAAGAAACCCTCAAGGATATAAAGCAGACTCTCAAGGATATGAAAAAGGATCAACCAGAAATTAAGCATACACTGACTGAAACAAAAAATATTATACAAAGACCTAAAAGTGCCCTGGAGCACCCCAAGAACCAAGTTAAAGATTTGAAATACAAAGAGGTAAAATCCACTCAGCTGAAAAAGCAAGAAACCAAAAGAATCCAAAAAATTGAAGATAGTGTAAGGGGCCTCTGGGACAACCTCAAGCATACCAACATCCGAATTATAGGGGTGCCAGAAAAAGCGAGAGGCCAAGACAATGAAAACCTATTTGAAGAAATAGTGACCAAAAACTTCCCACACCTGGTGAAAGAAATTGACTTAGGAGTCCAAGAAGTGCACCGAACCCCAATATATAGGAACCCTAAGAGGACCACACCAAGGCACATCATAATTAAAATGCCAAGAGCAAAAGACAAAGAGAGAATATTAAAAGCAGCAAGAGAGAAACAGTTGGTTACCTATAAGGGAGCACCCATACGACTGTCAGCGGATTTCTCAACAGAAACGATGCAGGCCAGACGGGAGTGGCAAGAAATATTCAAAGTGATGAACAGCAAGAATCTACAACCAAGATTACTCTATCCAGCAAATATATCATTCAGAATTGAAGGTCAGATGAAGTGCTTCGCAGATAAGAAAAAGCTAAAGGAGTTCATCACCACCAAACCAACATTATATGAAATGCTGAAAGATATTCTTTAAGAAGAGGAAGAGGAAAAAGGTAAAGATGAAAATTATGAACAACAAATACACATCTATCAGCAAATGAACATAAAAATCAAGTGAATTGATAGGCTGTTGAACAGGATAGACTGGTGAATATAACAGAGACATGGAAATAGAGAGGGAATGGACTGACAATTCTTGGGGAGAAAAGGGTTGTGGGAAGTACAGCAAGAGACTGGACAAAAATCTAGCAACAATGGGAGAGGACAGTGGGGAGGGGGAGGTGAGGGTGGAGGGTGGGATAGGTACAGGGTGGAGGGGAGCTATAGGGGGATAAAAAGGGGAAACAATGTAATTAACAAACTGAACAATAAAGATTAAAAAAAATAAAGAATATCTTTCAGCATTTCATATAATATTGGTTTGGTGGTGATGAACTCCTTTAGCTTTTTCTTATCTGTGAAGCACTTTATCTGACCTTCAACTCTGAATGATAGCTTTGCCGGGTAGTGTAATCTTGGTTGTAGATTCTTGGTACTCATCACTTTGAATATTTCTTGCCACTCCTGTCTGGCCTGCATCGTTTCTGTTGAGAAATCCGCTGACAATCGTATGAGTGCTCCCTTATAGGTAACCAACTGTTTCTCTCTTGCTGCTTTTAATATTCTCTCTTTGTCTTTTGCTCTTGGCATTTTAATTATGATGTGTTTGGTGTGTTCCTCTTAGGGTTCCTATATATTGGGGTTCGGTGCGCTTCTTGGACTCCTAAGTCAATTTCTTTCACCAGGTGTGGGAAGTTTTCAGTCACTATTTCTTCAAATAGGTTTTAATTGTCTTGCTCTCTCTCTTTTTCTGGCACCCCTATAATTCGGATGTTGGTATGCTTGAGGTTGTCCCAGAGGCCCCTTACACTATCTTCAATTTTTTTAATTCTTTTGGTTTCTTGCTTTTTCAGCTGAGTGGATTTTACCTCTTTGTATTTCAAATCTTTAACTTGGTTCTTGGGGTGCTCCAGAGCACTTTTAGGTCTTTGTATAATATTTTTTATTTCAGTCAGTGTATGCTTAATTTCTGGTTGGTCCTTTTTCATATCCTTGAGAGTCTCCTTCATATCCTTAAGGGTCTCATTCATTTCCTTGTAGGACTCATTCATTTCCACGTTGGTCTTGATCATTTCCTTGCAGGTCTCATTCATATCCTTGAAGGTCTCGTTCATTTCCTTTGTGGTCTTGCTTATTTCCTTATAGGTCTCGACCTTTTCTAGGAGCCTCTTGAGAAGCCCTATAACCGTGGTTTTGAATTCCATGTCCAGTCATTTTTTTCCTCCATTTCTTTCACATCTGATTTCTTTTCATGTCTGCATGGTGGCTGCTTCCCTGAGTTGGTCAATTAGCTTTGTGTGGTAGACGTCCTACAAGGGACAGTGGCTCAGCCTCCCTAGTTACCTGAGGTGGATATGGGTTGCACACTCTTGCTGAAGCTAAGCTCAGGTTAATCGTTGTTAGCACTTGGAGGGGTTGACCTCCAGGCCAATTGTCTGTGAAGTTCAGCTGTGCTCAGGTTGGATGGGCGGAGTCTCTGGGCCAAGCAGACAGCGTCAGCTCCTCCCTATGCGGCCCCAGGGACTCTGTGCCGGGGGCAATGGCCGCCAGCACCTCTGAGAGAGAGCCGCTGCTGAGCTCCACCGGCTGCTGGGGAATTCAGACTCTCCCTAAATGAATCTACACACTCAATGTCTCACCCAGGGTCGTAAAACAAAGCAGTCTGACGGTTTCCCAAATGAAAGAGCAAGTCACAAGTGCTCTCTGCGCGGTCACGCAGCTACGCTGTTCCCAAGTTCATGCGCACTCCGCACAAGCTCGCCTTCTCCACCAGCCGGCAGACCCCTGCAGCACCCGAGCTTCGGCGTGCCCTCCCCCTGTCCAGTTTTCACCCCGTGTGATAGTGGGTTCCCTGGACTTTGTCCAGAGCTGGAGAATCAGTCCAGTGGGATGTCTTTGTCTCCCCGTTTGAGAAAACTGGCTGGTTTTCAGCCGCCCGCCCTATCAGCTGGCGCGCGCTCCTCCAAACCTCTCTCCACGCGTATCTTCAACGCTGTCCTCAGCCACTCCTCTGAGTCACAGTGTCTTATCTTCACTTTTGTTTGTGGAACTTTCACTTAGCCAGCTTTCCGGTGATTCTGGATGGTGTTTGTTCTTTCGTTAAGTTGTAGTTTTAAAATTGCTGTGTATGATGGCAAGATAGGTGTTTTACCTATGCCGCCATCTTGGTTCTCCCTGGGCAGTGACCATTTCTAAAAAGGTTGATATCCTAATCCTCATCTTCCTGGGTTTCCTTTGGCTTGAATGGGTTCTTTAATTCCCTGATATTTTTTCCTAAGCCTTGACCAGTCTGATATCCTATCTGAGTTATTAACTGCTGTCCCTTGCTAGTAATAATACAAGCTTATAAACCTTCTAAAGTATCCCAGCCCCATAAGTTGACTGCAATTCCAGAGACTATGTAGGGCTAAAACCATCCTGTCTGTCCTTCCTCATCTTGCCACCTTAACACTGCAACACTATGTTTTGTATTATCAGGAACTACAACCTCCCTAATAGAGTCCATAGCTTCTACCATGGACCAGCTTGGAGGCCATAATTCTTTACTGATAACATTGACATCTGTTCCAGTGTCTACTAAACCTCTAAACCGTTTCCCTCTCTATTCTTAAATTAATCATAGGATGGCTTTTGCTAATTTCATGTATCCAATAGATATCTGAGCTTCCAAATCCTTGTTCTTCTTTTCCTATTTATAGCTTCACCCTGCTGAATATAAGGTAGAAGTAGGATCTCAGCAATTCTTTGTCCTAGAGTAATTTGCATAATATGTTTGCATTCTAGTATTACCTTGATTTCTCCCTCATAGTCTGAATCTATGACTCAAGGCAAAACAACTAGTCCTTTTAGTGTTTCCACTTCTTCCTAAGACTAATCCTAACGTTTCCAGTGGCACAGGTCCTCAAATTCCTATAAGAACAGCTTGCCGAGCCATAGAGGGGATCAGAGTGACCGCTATTGTACTGTTGAGATCTAGGCCTGTGCTTCCTAAAGTGGCTCAGATGAGGGAATCCACTGTGGGCCTTGCAAGGCAAAAATCCCCTATTGATGATGGGCCGGGTGTAGCCCCTCTGGCCATTTCCCTGCGGTTGGTCATTCCCTATGTCTTGATCAAACGGCTGCCCATTTTAATGAAATTTCTATCTACAATGACCAGCCCAATGATTTCCTTTCTGACATCTAGGACATAAAGAGGTTGACTATGCATGGTTTGCATCCAGAGGCAGAATGCTCACACCTTTCCCTGGACGGCACCTTGTGTCCTTCTTAGTTGCCTATATTCTTTTTTGAAATGTCCTGTTCTTCCACAATTAAAGTATCTTTAATTCCCCATTGTTACAGTGGCAGCTAGTAAGTTTGCTTGAAAAGTGCCTTATCCCACATTCTGACATGTTCAAATCATTTCTGTAGTGATACTATTTTTTCTCAGAGGCATCAGACATTTCTTACAATCACCATTGGCATTTTCATAAGCTAATTGCTGAATTAAAATGTCTCCTGCTGTTTCATGTTATATCTGTCATCTCACTGCTCGAGTGAGGCAAGCCACAAAGTCAGAAAATGACTCTGTAGGCCCCTGCATACATTTACTAAAAGCTCCCCAAGGCCCCCTTTTGCTGGAAAAGCCCACCAGGCTCTTCTTCCACAAAGTCTAATTTGCTCATAAGCTTGTTGCACATAATGTAGCTGATTCTGCAAGTCACTATATTGTCTTTGTCCTTTGAGCCATAGACTACCAATCATAAGGAGATAGGAATGCTTCAAAAATGTTAGCCATAAGTCTCCAGTAAAAGGAGTGGTAAGCCCGTTTTGTACTATGTTCTAGCAACCACCCCTAAGCATTCCACACTGTATAACCAATAAAGAGGCGAGTATTGCAGTGGTCCCACCAGATCAGGGTCTCTATGGTTTGGCACACAAAGTCCTAGGAGATGTTGTTGAAGTCTTGGTCAGCTAACTATGTCCAGATGGCAGTGGTGGCCAGATGGTTGCACCATGGAAATCCTCGGGCCACTCCTGGGGAAATTTCTGGGAAACAATGGGAGACATTATGCACTCGAGCATAGGCGTGTGCCCACAACACTACGCTGTTAGCGAAGCTCAATCTGATCAGAGACGAAAAAGAAACTGAAACCATCATAGAGAGATCACAGCCTTCCGGCAAGATGCAAGAAACTGTGTCTCTTCTAGACAGAATTGTGAGTGGAATCGGAGGACAACCTGACCAGTGATACCAAATGGGACCTTACCCTTGGTAGGGGCCTGCTTTCACAGGGGAAGCTGTGGGAAACCTGAGCACTGGCCGGAGGGCAATAGCGTAAGTCCCCTTTAACAATATACCCTTCTCAAGCTTTCTGGCTTGGACTTGCACTGTTACTGGCCAGGGCTGGACCAAAGGGTGCAACTGGAACTGTAGTCGTACCCACTTCTCCAAGGAGATAGGAAGACTACCTAGGGCCCTTCCCCAGTAACAGTCCATGGTCAGGTCTGTACTGCCTCTTCCCCCTCTGCCAAGTGGGCAGGTGTAGGCAGCAGCAAAGTTCCAGATGGGTGTACGTTGGGGCCAACAATTTATTTGTTATTTTCACATATGCAGCGTCTGAGGATACCTTTGCATCATTAACTCGGGGGGCGGGGGGGCGGGCGGGGAGAGCACTGGATGTTCATTCAATTATCTAGCCCAACCTTTTAGGCTAGGTGGGTCCATCCCGATGCGGAGCTTGTCTTTCAACAGGCCATTATACTGTTCACTCATCCCAGCAGCTTGAGGATGACATGGAACATGAAACTGCCAAGCTATGTCCTGGGCCTTGGCCAAGCTCTGTACCTCCTTCCCTGTGAAATGGGTTCCGTTATTACTTGCTATGCTAAGGTGTCATTTGTAGGGGGCCCCCAAGTGTTCCAAACCTTGGACAACTGTCTGTTGGATGGCCTTTCTTGCAGGGTAAGCAAAGAGGAGGCCCGTAGCAGTCAGGGCATACTTAAAACCCTGGTCCAGAGGGAGAGGCCCAATGAAATCCACCTGCCAATGTTGCAGAGGGTCCCTCCTCTGAGGACATGTCCTTCCCCTGGAGGACATATCAATGACTGTGTGCCTGAGCACAGCAGAGACAACCTCATACTGCAGCGAGGGGTTCCCCTGTAGATAAGGCCAGTCCCCACTGCTTAGCCACGTGCATCATTATCCATGGTCCCATGTGCCCTAATTTCCGATAGAGCCATCAAGCCAGATCTTCAGAGGAAGGCATTACCTCTCAAACCCTTGCCAAAGCATCTGCCTCATCATTCCCAGAGGCTAATAGTAGTCAATGGCCATTCAAATGATATATTGTTGCCTCTTTGCAAGTTCCTACTTTCCATATATCCTTTCACATTTTCTGTCTCCACAGGGGATGGCATCCTACCAGCCACTGTTGCTTGTGCCATTGTGACAACCACAAAGTTAAGACTTCCCCAGCTGTCTGTTATAATGACCAAAGGGCTAGGCTCCTTTGTCAAAACCATCTAGGCTGCTCTCGGTTCATTCAGTCCATCAGCTGCTTTGCCCAGGACCAGAATCAAATCACAGTTTATATCTGAGCACAGCTCTGACTGCTACCGGCCTCCTCTTTGCTTACCCTGCAAGAAAGGCCATCCAATGGACAGTTGTCCAAGGTTTGGACAACCACTGCCATCCATGTAGCAGGGTTCCCCCTAATTGACCTGTCTGTGTACCACATGGTCTCCGGGAGGGATGGCATACCTTTTTGGTACGGACCCAACAGGGTTTGCAATTTCTGTGACAGAGGGCTGGTACTCACTGCTGCCCTCTGTTACAAATAGGCCCCCACTTTGCTGAAGTTGGGGTTTGTGCCACTCCCGATTGGGCGTGGTCGTCCAGGACCTAACCCACCTGGCTACGGGACAGACAGTCTTCACGAGCACCTTACTTTGTGCTGTGATTGCTGCACAGGCCTCTGAGGCCACGTAAATGGCTGCCAACTGTTTCTCAGGGCGGGAATACCGACTCTTGGCCCCCTTCCACACCTGAGACCAGAACTCAATGGGCACCCTTCTCTGCCCATGCTGTTGCCACAGATCCCAACCAAACCCTGATGGAGTAACAGTTATGTCCAGCTGGAATGGTTGTGTTGGATCTACAATATGAAAGGTTTGAACTTGGGCAACTGCCTTCTTAGCAGAAAGAAAGGCCTCTTCAACTTCTGGAGTCCAGTGCTATGTCACCTCACTTCCAGAACAATAAGTACAAGAGCCGCAACAGTTGTGTCAAATGGGGGAAGAACACTCACCAGTACCCTAAAAGACAACATAGGCCTGTAACTTTCATGGTTGTAGGTGGGGGAAAAGCCTGCACTGCCTCAGGTATCACCTTGGTCTTATTCAACCAGATGACTCCCAAGAATTTGTCAGACAAGCCAGGTCCCTGGACCTTAGCAGTCATTCACCACCCATTCCCATGAGTCCAATGCCTGCCATAGGCTACTGGGAGCTGCATTGAAATCTGCAAAAGAACCAGAAGTTAGCATGATATCATCAGTATAATAGAACATTGTCACTTTGGGGAGGGGGGTGCTTTCCCGAGGTAGCTAAATCTTGTGACACCAGATTACGACAGATGATAGGGCTGTGTAAATATCCTTGAAGGGGAAAACAAAAGTGCACTGACAACCTTCCCACATAAAAGCAAACTGTTACTGACTCTCAAGGGCTATATCTATGGAAAAGAAAGCATTAGCCAAACCCACTGCATAGTGGAATCACCCTAACTACATAGTTAGGTGATCAATCAGATCCGTTATAGCAGCGTTGCGGAATGTAATGGGGTAGTCACTTTATTCAGTTCTCTGTAATCCACAGTCATTCACAAGGGGCCGTCAGGCTTCTTCACTGGCCATACTGGAGAATGTAGGGGCTATGCATGGGCCCGATGATTTTCGCCTTCTCCAGTTACAATATCTTCTGTCTGATTTCCTCATGACCTCCTGGAAGGAGGTACTGCCACACCCACACCACCTGGCAAGGGTTAGGCAGTGTCATGGCTATATGATGAGGGTGCCCCCTTGAGGTAAGCTTTACCACACGCGCCCACAGGTGGAATTCACCCTGGGTCATTGCAATTGTTAACCTTTTTAGCACATTCATTCCAAGATGTATTCTGATATGAGAGAGATACACACAGTATAGGCCTTTCAGGGGGAGGCAGCCAATACTCAGTGTCAAGGTTGTCTGCCGTACATGAACAGTTCTGCCTCCATATCTGTTTGTATATCTGTCAGGGTTACAATACAGTAAACTGTAGTCTGCACCCATATCCACCAATGCCAACACACAGTGCATGTTGTGGGGGTGGGAGGAAACCAATATATTGTGAGTTCAACATGCAGCCTCCAGTCTTCCAGGTCAACCTCCCTCCCCGCCCCCCCCCCCCCCAACTGGGTTCCTTGGTCTGTTCCTCAGTCTAGGACATTAAGCTCCTCCTCTTCAAGGTAATCTAAAGAGCTTGGAGGTGTACTAGTCTAGGGAAACTGCCTTTCTTCGGTGGCTTCTGGAAATGCTTTCTTACTAGTAATTGCCTCCACAGGGCCATCAGCACATCATTGGGCTGCTGATCTATCTTCTCTTTCCTAACCCCTGAAGCCAGCAGGTCCACCCACATTTGGATGTGAGAGATTTTCACAGGCTCTGTCCCTGCCACTTTTCTGGATCCCAAGCCCATGGTCTTAGGCACCGCCCTCTGCACCGTAGGCTTTTGCACAATGATGGGTCTTGCTATTCCCTTTTCTCACCACTTGACTGCCACATCCCCCAAGCTGGCCATGGCTATAATCCTAATATATCAAAACCCTGGGTTCTTCATCCACAATGACCAGAGGCTGAACCAACCAGAAATCAGTCCTGCAGTCAGTGCTGGGTTGCCATGGCGACCCAGCACTAACTGCTGAGGGGACTGTGAATCAGCCCCTGAGAGAGGACTGAAGAGAGAAGGAGGACCTGATCTGTAGCCTCTGTGGCAGCTATTGATCAGCACTTGCCCCTTTCTTTTGGGGCCTGGCCAGCAGCCATGCCTCCATTTCTCTCCAGGCCTCCACTGGGGCTGCTGATCAGCCCTGCCTTTCTGATCAGAGATGCTGACTGGCATAGAAACCGACCAATCAGAACAAATCTGGGTCAACTGTGAGGAACCAATGGCTGCCTAAGAGGCAGAGTTTTTTATTCTGACTGGCATAAAAAACTGATCTATCAGAACCGAATTGGCCAGCAGAGGAGGGTAATTGGGGGTGAGATCAGGCTGGCAAGGGAAGACAGTTGGGGACAATTGAGCCAGTAGGGGAGAAGTTAGGTGTTAATCATGCTGGCAGGGGAGCACTTATGGGGTGATCAGGTTGGCAGGCAGAAGTGGTTAGGGGCAATCAGGCAGGCAGGCAGGTGAGCAGTTAGGAGCCAATAGTCCCAGATTGTGAGAGGTATGTCCGACTGTCGGTTTAGGCCCAATCCCACACAGGGATCGGGCCTAAACCAGCAGTCAGACATCCCCCGAGGGGTCCCAGATTGGAGAGGGTGCAGGCTGGGCTGAGGGACATACCCCCCAACCCCCAGTGCACAAATTTTATGCACTGGGCCTCTAGTGACCTCATGTGGTGGTCTATGAGAAGGGTCACAATAGCTGCCAACCAGGCAAATGCTGCCAGAGGGACTGCAGCGAGACTCAAGTATTTCATACACATAGTAAAATGCTCATCATCAGGACCACAAGTATTCAAGTTAAACATGGTTTCTTTTGTGCCCATTTCCTGTATCTTTTGCACTAAATCTACATACGTAGTCCATTTACTCATGGTTTCTGGCAATTCTCTGGCATCCTACCAAATGCTTCGAGATGCCACCATTAAGCAATCCATCAGGGAGTGATCTCCCTGTGTGACTCCCAAACAGCAGCTGATCTGCAGTGACTTCCACAAAAAGGGATGGGCCACTATCGAGGCTAACTTCTCCATCTCGGCTGAAGACAGCTGCCAGTGTCTCTCGGTGTTGCAGTTTCAAGGCCATTAGGAGCAACCAGTCTACCTGCCCGACAGTCTTTGGGGATTGGGTCCATCGAGGCCAACAAAGCCTTCTCTAATGCCTCAACTTGTTCCCAGTCTTTCAAGGCATCAAGACAGCTACTACTGGACACCATAAACCAGTCAGAGGCCACATGCCCTCCAATGGGATAGACAGAGTACTTACCCCAGAATCTTGTCCCCTACTACAGCAAGTTTTTAGCCAGGGACTTGACCCTTCTGGGTGCAGGAAATTGGAAGAACACTCAGGTGCAAGCAGGCAAGTGGGACATGCTTTATTACAAACAAAACAGCCAACAACTGGCTGGTCAGTGGCAACTTAGGTACAAGCTCAAACAAGAGAGTCTTCTTGCCAAATAGTAACATCAGTTTTGGGGTTATAAAAAGGCACACCTGTGCAGTGTATACAGTAAGATTGCTGTGTCCTTGCTCAGATTGGTCTTGAACATCAGCGTACTCTGGACAGAGCTCCCATACCCAGTTAGGTAAGTTTTCATTCATTATTTCTTCAAATAGGTTTTCAATCCCTTTCTTTCTCTTTTCTCCATCTGGTTCCCCTGTGATGCAAATGTTATTCTTTATCTTGTCCTAGACATATCCTAAATTACTCTTATTTTTTAAAAAACTCTTTTTTCTGTTTTGATTGGGAATTTTCTGTTACCTCTTATTCTTAATCACTGATTCAATTCTCTACTTCATACAACCTACTGTTTATTTCTTCTGGTATATTCTCAATATGCTTACTAACTCTTTTTTTTAAGTTCTCAATGACTTCATCCATTCTTTCTCTAAGTTCCTTTAGCATCCTTGTAACCATTGTTTTGAATTTTGTATCTAGTATATTGCTTGCCTTCATTTTTTTCAATTTAATATATTTTTATTAATTTTTTGCAGTATAACTTATATTTAATAGTTGTACATGTTTTCCTTTCCCCCTCCCCATCATCCTCCCCCGAGCCTCCCCTACCCCCCAGCATATGTCCCCACCCATCCCCCTCCCCACCCGCTTGCCTTCATTTTATTTAGTTGCTTTTTGGGGTGAATTTCTCTTGTTCTTTCATTTGAAGCATTTTGGTCTCCTAATTTTGGCTGCCTCTCTGTAATTGTTTCTGTGTATTAGGTAAATCTTCTATGTTCCAGTCTTTGGTATAGTTTTTTATAGTAGGTATCTTATGGGGCTCACTATCACAGTCTCCCTTATTACCCAAGCAAGGTACTACAAGAATGCCCTTTGTGTGGGTTATGTGAACCTTCATGTTGTAATTAAATTTTGATTGCTATTGGCCCATCATGTGTGGTGTCGACCCTCAGATGGCTGACTGTGAGGATTGATTCGCAGCACAGTATACAAGCTGTTGTGTGGATGCTGATTACATGAAGTGAAATTTGCTCCAGCAGGGTCTGGTGCATACCAAAATATTTCTTGAGAAACGAATTGGGTCCTGCTCTAATGTGGTTCTGGAACCTCATGGGAGGGACTCTGGTGCAGGTCAATGTCAGATGCTGCCTGTGTCACATCTTGAGCTACTTGTTTGGAGCTATAAAGGGATACGTAGTTTATGGGTGCCTCTGCTGGACCTTGGTGTGCATAGGAGTGGCTAAGGTGCCCACCAAGATCAGCTTCCACCTGTACCAAGCCTAGGGAGTCAGATTAGCAAAAGTCCCACAGCAACCTGAGATCTGCCTCCACTTGCCTTTGCCTGCAAGATGCCTGTTAATCTCAATCACTGAAAGAACCTCTGGCAGTATGTGAGTTTCATGAGGTACTCTCTCAGTGAGTCACCAGGTAGGCAGAAGTTGTGTTCACCAGATTTAATAAAGATTCAAATTTGTTGCCAGTTGTGGGACACAGCAAAAGTTCCAGGCTACACCAAGGCCAGCAGCCACCTGCCAGGTGTCCAAAGACCTTTGTGATGGAGTGGGGGAGGGGTCTCAGGGAGTTTTTGGCAGAGTTCATCAGGCCCAAACAGACCAAGATTTGGCCTTGTGCAAAGATGGCCCTGCACAGGAACAGTGGCTTTAGTTGGGCAGGCGAGAGAAAAATGTCCCCTAACTTAGAGCCACACAACTCAGTCTGTCCCTGATTCTGGTCAGACATTCTCAAGAGCCCTACCTTGGCAGGGCAGTACTGCCAGGAGTCAAGGAGATGGGATTAGTGGATTTCTCATGGGATGGCAGGACCAATCAGGCTCTCAGGGATAGTGGAGGCAAGGAACCCCAGAGCAACACAACTCAGTCTCTGATACCCCCTGATTCCACCTGGACCTCTACACCACTGCTCTACCACAGAGTATGAGTTTGGCAGGGTAGGGCCTCAGGGAGTTGGGAGAATAGGGCTATTACATTCCCCAGGCTGATACCATATGGAGGGAAGTGTTCAACCCAAGAAAGATGGTGTCTGTGGGCAGTGTGGGAAAGGGACTCAACATAGGTACTCTGGCAGTTGTCCCTTCAGCTCTCTTCCCAGAGCCACACAACCCGGTCTCTCTTCACACAATTCTAGTCCACTTCAAGCTGCTCTCCTTTTTCAGAACCTAAGGTGTCTGCCTACAAGTGAGGTTTTGTGCACTGGCCCTTTAAGACAGCAGGGGGCTTTCTAGCAGAATTTGTCTCTCTCTGGCAGACAGAATCCATACTGATTTTCACAGCCAGATGTTATGTGTGCGCCTCCTCCAGGCTCTGATGTTCTGGGCTGGGGAGCCCACTGTGTAGTTAAAACCCCAAGCTTCTCAGGAGCAAACCTTTGCAGCTAAGATATCCATCCAGATTCTCAGCTGCTGCGTGTGGGCCCTTCCAACAAGTCAAAATGTGGCTTCTTCTATAAATCCTTAGTGATAAAAGTACAACTCAGCTAGTCTTCATTTTACTATTCAGGTTGATTAGTCTATATTTTAGTTATAATTCCAAATTGGTTCTGGAGGAGATGAGTGTAACTTCAACATACTTTGCTGCCATCTTGGATTCTCCCAAATGGCAGAGAATTTCATCCCCAGGTCTTGAGATTTAATCAAGTTTGCCTAGAAAGATATTAAAACTGCCTTAACCAGTTTTTCTCAGTGGTTAGAGTTTCTTCAGACTCAAGGGTAATGGTTCAATTCCGGTCAAAGGCTGGTTGCAGGCGCAATTCCTGACCCCGGATCTGGGAGCATGCAGGAGGCAACCAATCAATATTTCTCTCATACTGATGTTTCTGTATGTCTCTCTCTCTCCCCCTCATTTCCACTCTCTCTCAAAATCAATGGGGAAAATATCCATGGTGAGAATTAACAAAAAATAAAAAAGAAAGACATTAAAACTTATTGTCAACTGTGGAACAAAAATCTAACTGCCTCTATAAAAAGAAGGTATCTTCAGATCAAAAGATGAAGCAAGCAACTTCATAGAAAATAACAGAATTACAAGATAATTTACTTATAGGAAGATTGGGCCAGAGTGGACAGACGACCCAACAAATTTTTTAAGTTAATATTCACTGCCAGACTCTTGTTACACTACTTCTTTTATAGTATAACTCAGGTATAATGAGTTACAAGACAAAGAGGCAAAGAATGCAATAGTGGCAGGGGGCATCCCTCCTGGTGGTCTTGTAATAAGTGATTGCTTATGTTGATACTCTTACCATTTGATATTTATCTCGGTTGTCATGCCATTCTGGCTGTTGCTAACAAAATATTTAAGGCTACATTTTAAGGAACACAGATCAACATCAACTAGAAGGTTTGCTAAAGACAGTGCAGTTGGTCAAAGGTCATGGCATGACACTTAAAATGAAATCTGGACACACGAAGAGAATTAATTTTGTTCATATATACATGTACACACTTATGAACCATTAACTTCTTTTACTTTCCATCCACCACCACCCCTTTTTAAAACAGAAATGTCTGTGACCCATGCCTACCCCTCAGTGACCACCTGGAGGCCATGTCCTGTTAATGACCTCCGCCAACAGATGAGGGTTCGTGTTGTGCTGATGCTGTAATTGGAAGCGACTCGGAAACCTTGGGATATGGTGAATAATCTTGTATTTAGGAAAAGCACCAGTTATTAGAGGACAAAGGTTGGACCCTGCTTCTCCTTGACCCATAATTTCCTGCTGCTGAGTTAAGGAGACACTTGTATGAAGAGATATCCTCTCCTTGATTATGCCATGCTGTATTGCATTAGTGAGTTTCAGAAAGAGATATTACCCTTCATATTCATAGAAGATGGTATAGATGACTACATCAGATCTTGAAAACAAATTGGCAATATTTGGTGACATTATGTAAGCAACTGACCTCTGATGAACTAGTGAGTATTCCTGGGTCTACCTCATAACTTCCTGATGACTCTGTCACCAAACTGGGGTCCTGTGGATAGAGGGAACCTATGTACCTTCTGCTTCCCCTATTAGCCTGGATGTTCTTTTCACCCCCCACCCCCTTCATATTGGTAACACATACCAAGCTGGTGTGGTTGTCTCATCTACATTATTTTTAAGTAGCTAAATGGAAATTGACTCTAATTATGATTAGACTCCCAGTGCCTTCTTGGACCTGACACCAGCTTCTGCAGCTCCCCACCTGGCTGGTGCAGGGCTGTCTGAGTACAGATCAGTGCACTTCACTGACCCCCAGGAGGCGGTTTCCCAGCTGCCCCTGCGTGGTGGCCAAGGTGCTGTCCGCTCCATCTGATGGCGTCCGCTGGGGTGGGGGGTGCAGGTCCAGGCTGGCGGGCAGCCCACGCCCTGGCTGTGGCCCTTCTCTGGCTGTGCCCACTGCTGCTGCTCACCCAAGCTGCGGGGACTGGAGCCCAGACTGTGAGGACCACCCCTCAGGCCGCGGCTGGTCAGTAGGCAGCCAGGGCGAGGGAGCCCAGGGCGCCCGCTTTGGCATGTCACACCCTCTACAGCAGCGGGGCTTGGAGGACGGGCTCTAAGGTCCGTGGGTTTCTGCAGAACATAAGCGGTGGGGCCATGGAAGGAGAGGAAGGGGAGATCAAGGTGCCCCCTCTTCCCTGCGCTCTTTCCCACTAGATTTCAGTATTCTAGGCCAGGAGTAGAGGTCCTGCACTAGCCTGTCTCTGTCGGCCTCCCCCCTCCCCCCCCCCCCCCCCCCATTTCAAGAATGGGAAGTGCTGCTTCAGGAGGGAGATTATCAAGCAAAGTATGTTTCATTTGGCCTCAGGCTCCCTAGAATATTGGACTGAGGTGGGAGGTGTGCAAACAGGTCATTATCAGTAGCCCTGGGCAAACAGCATCACTCTGTAAGCCCTCAGTTTCCAGGACTTCAAACAGTTGTGTATTAGTTAAGTCCGGGGTCAGCAAACTGTGGCTCACGAGCCAAAAATGCAGCTCTTTGGCCCCTTGAGTGTGGCTCTTCCACAAAATAACACAGCCTGGGCGAGTCTATTTTGAAGAAGTGGCGTTAGAAGAAGTTTAAGTTTTAAAAATCTGGCTCTCAAAAGAAATTTCAATCGTTGTCCTGTTGATATTTGGCACTGTTGACTAATGAGTTTGCTGACCACCGAGTTAAGCGAAATAGGTCTGGGGAAGGGCCTGGGGAAAATGCCATTTATTGCCCAGCCTGGACCTCCTCGGTGCTGTTCTGATCTGCACCTACCTGGCTGCCCCCTCCTCCAGACCCACAGGCTGCTTCCTTAACACTCGAGTGAAACCCGGTGGCCTTTGTCACACAGGCCATGTCACTTTACCCTGGGTTTATGGAGGCAGCCGGGCTGTGCCTCACTGCTGGACTGTCTGCACAGTGTGTGGGAGGCCCGGGGTGACTGGGAAGATCTTTGGTGGCAAGACTGCATCTGACCAGCGGTGGCCATGGCAGGCCAGCCTGCTCTACCATGGCCAGCACATCTGTGGAGCAGCCCTCATCAGTGCCTTCTGGGTAGTCTCAGCTGCCCACTGTTTCCAAAAGTGAGTCTTCCCGCAGGGGTGCAGCTCTGAGGAGTGAAGAGGGAGTGAGCACAAAATGGCCAGAAAAAGAATGGGGTAAAGGAGGTTGCAGCTTTTTTTCTTCTTCTAGGCTTTGTTCTGGGATAGTTTGCTGCCACCAGGTTTCTCTAGGTACTGTTGCAGTCCTCTCTACCTGGAATACCATCACTGCTCACCACCTGACATTAGTCTTTTGACTGTCTTGAGTCATTTCTCCTAGGATAGAGGCTAATTGCTTCATCTCTCCTCATGGGAATGTCCTTTTCACCCCCTTCTTCATATCATGGTAACACATACCAAGATGGTGTGGTTGTCTCATCTACATTATTTTTAAGTAGCTAAATGGAAATTGGCTCTAATTATGATTATCAGTAAATATTGGAAAAGATTTTATTTCCAAAATAATTGCCTCCAATTTATGCTTTATTTTTCATAAACTTTAGGAATCAAAATCTGTTCCAGCCCAGCTCTAGATAGTCCCATACGATTCCAATGTGCCTCAGTTTCCTCTTGTGCAAATGTAGTTTGTGTGCGGTGTCCCTTGCCACATCCAGGCACAGGGCTCATGTTGTAAGTCAGAGAGATACTACCAAGGCTGGGAGTGGGGAGCATCAGTCAGGGCCCATTGTGGACAAGTATTCTGCCCCCTCTCAGCCAAAATGTCTGAAGGCTATTTCCAGCACAACTGCGTGAGGCTTCCCGGGTCCTGACTACCTGCACAGTTGGCAGTTCCTCTCTAGAGGCACACGAAGACTCTGCATATCTAACTAGAACTCAGCTCTTTCTTTCACCTCTGTCGAACTCTGTGCCTAAGAATAGCTGTTGTCACCACGTCCTCACAGACTAGAGTGAGAAATAAAGAAAATGGTCTCTGTCCCCGGAGTTGGGTGCAGTTAGGAGAGTGGGCTGCTCCTCAGGTGTATCCTGGGCTTACTCTGTGCCCAGAGGGAGTGGTAAAGACATCATGCTCCATGTCAAGAAGACAAGACTGCTAGTGTCAGCTGGCTTTGAGATCCCATTTCTATTTATTTATTCACCACCCATGAGTGCCAGGTCCCTTGTGAAGCCTACCGTGGGTGATGTAGAGATTCAAGCTCCACTTGAAAATTCTCATCCTATAAGAAAAGTAAGACACAGTCCAACTACCGTGACACAGGGTAGAGGGTCCATAATGTGTGAGAGGGTGAGCCAGTGACAGGGGAGGTGCTGACCTCATCAGATGTTGGGCCTTGTGAAATAAGGATTCAGGCACGAGGAGTCTGGGTAAGGGGCAGCATAAGCAGGACACCACACACTCCTCTATTGGCTTCACAAAGACTTGTTGAGTGCCTGTCACCAGTTGGGGATCAGCCTTTGGAGAAGTTGTAATGTATAGACTGGGAAGGAAGAGGATGGATCATTCTAGGATGGGAAATGGGATCTTTGAGAATCACTCCTGGCTATGGGACCTTACAAAGGTTCTGGTCAAAGTTGGGAATGAGCCAAGTCTCCTCTCCTGTAAAATGAAGGGGTATAACTTCAAGTTTCCAGCACTAAGATTCTCTGCTCCTTTCATTTGGGGCATGCTGGGAAAGACATCAGTAACATTCAAAGGATAAATGTCCTGAGGCTATGGACAGCAATCAAACCAACTCAAGAGAATGTTAGGAAGGGAGGAGAAAGTCCACTGGAATAATGGTGGGCACTAATTACTAACCAGGGGTGGGAGAAGCAGTCGGAGTAAGGGTGTTGGTCCAGCACTCAGAGGAGATGGGTGATAATGAAGCCTCTCCATTACAGGTCCCATGAGCCTTCAGACTACAAGATTCTGCTAGGGTACCATAAGCTACAGCATCCCACCAAGCACAGCCTGCAGATGACAGTATACCGAGTCATTGTCCACGATGATTTTAATAAGTACTACACCATGGGGAGCGACATCGCATTATTGCAACTGCATCAGTCTGTGAATTTTACTTCCCATGTCCTCCCTGCCTGCCTCCCAGAGCCTAAAGCAACATTGCCCCTTCATACCTCCTGCTGGATAACTGGCTGGGGAATGATAACTGAGGACGGTGAGTCGGGTAGGGCAGAGGAGGAGAGTAAGGCTGGGGGGGGGGGGGGGGCTACAGTGGCCACCATGGGGCCCCGACAGCATGTCTTTCTAAAACTTAAAGTTTCCTTTAGTTCGTTTTTAAAAAGAATCTGAGTATCTCTAATTTTTGTAATCAGAAACTTGGGCTGTTTAACTTGAGCCATTCAGGATTCCATCCTGACTCCCAACTCCTCCTAGGATCAGGCTCCTTCAGAGCTTGCTTTGTCAAACACCTCTTGAAATCCTACTGCCTCAGAAGGTACTTGGGCAGCAGTCAGAAGATGAAGCAGGTCTGCTCTCTGGTCTGGGTAGTGGAATTAGACATTTGTAGCTTTTACCTCCGTTAACTTCACTTGTCTTTATTCTAACTGAAGTAAAAGTTGCCCATTCTGCCTGCTTGCTGATGGAGAAAAGAGAAATGTTGGGCAAAGATTTTTGCACAGGGATGAATGCTTTTGTTTTAAACATAACATTGAGTGAAAAAATAGGCTGTAAATTTGGCAGAGCATCCCATTGAAGGCACTGGGGGCAGGACTTTCTTTGCTGTGCAGGCCAATGCCAGTACCCCTGCTCCTGTCCACTGTCAGTCACACATTTTCAAAGAAGCCCTCTTGGGTTGGACTCATTGAGAACCACTGACATACCAAACAAGACTCTCCAAGCCGGTCAGGGGATCGGAGTTGGAGGAATGAAGTAACGTGAGCTGCCACCAGGACAGGGAGTAGCCGCCATCAAAGAGAGACTCAGTTTTCTTTCTCCCTCCACCCCTGCCTCACCCTGAGACTGCAGGTGCTGATCTGGGTTGCCCCTGAGAACAGGTGAGGGCCGTATACAACTCGTACTCCATAGGAGTGTGCGGTCACAGTAACACTGTGCTGCCTCATGAGGACACCAAGTCAGATCTGTGAGCAGTATCTGGAAATAGAATCTACAGGAAAGGTGTCCACAAACCAGATGCTCCTTGAGGCAAGGCCTTATTTTATTTGTCATACCACCTAACTCCATCTGGTGTCTGCTACTCCTGACCACGCCAGGACTCATAGCTTCCTCCCTCTGTGCCTCTACTTCTGTCCCCACATGGCAGCCAGAATAATTGTTCTTAAAATTTAAGTAGAGCCTTCAGTGGTTTCCCAGTACAATTATAACGAAATCCAAACTTCAAATCTTGGTGAGGAGGCCTTGGTTGCTCTGGATCTTGTTATGACTTTGCCTCATTTTTTTCACCCCTATAACAACCACACTGAGCTCCATCCTGGTCCTTCCAACTATATGATGTTCACTTTTGCTCTCTTGTCTGCCTTGAACATCCCCCCGTCCCTTCACACATCCTCTGAGAGGCTGCCTCAATCCTCTTAGCCAGAATGATGGCCTCTTCTTCAGCAACAGGTTAGGGAGGCAGCTGGCTTCACTTCATATCTGACCAAACTGCCACTCCCCTGCAGAGTTCCTGCCTCCACCTTCACAACTGCAGGAGGCAGAGGTTGGCATCATGGACAACGAGGTCTGTAAAATTTATTTCCAATCGCCAAACCCCAGTAAATACTCTCTACATGAGGATATGCTGTGTGCGGGGGACCTCAATACTGGAAAGTCCATTTGCAAAGTAAGTAAGACCAGCTCAATATCTTCATTCGGGGCTTTCTCTCCTCTCCTGTGGCATCTGTTCTCTCTCTCTCTCTCTCCTCTCTCTCTCTCTCTCCCCCCCTCCCTTCCCCCTCCTTCCTTCTCTCCCTCTCCTCTACCCTCTCTCTCCTTCCTCAGCCTCTGGTTTTTATTATTTCTAACCCACCCCAGTTGCAAGTGTCAGAGCCAAAGGACAGAAGCCACCATTCACAAGTGTGCCACCTGATGCACTTCAGAAATTGATACACTCATGGACAGCACCCAAAGGGTCCTCCTTATGCCCGTATCTTGTCATTAACTCCACCCAGCTATCCCTGCTCTGGCTTCTTAAGCACCATGAAATAGTGTCAGGACTTCTATACATGGAATCATACAGGACACATTCTCACTGGGGCTCTTACAGTCAGTGGTATGTTTATAAAATTTATCCATCTTGTGTGTGATTTATATTATTTTTTCTTTATTGATAAAGGTATTATATGTGTCCTTATCCCCCCATTGCCCTCCCACCACCCTACTCATGCCCTCACCACCCTGTTGTCTGTGACTGTTGGTTAGGATTATATGCATGCATACAAGTCCTTTGGTTGATCTCTCCTCCTTACTCCCAACCTCCCATACATTCCCCTGAGGTTTGACGGTCTGCTCATGCTTCTCTGTCTCTGGATCTGTTTTTGTTCATCAGTTTATGTTGTCTGAGTGAGATCATGTGATATTTATCTTTCTCTGACTGGCTTATTTCACTTAGCCTAATGCTTTCCAGTTCCATCCATGCTGTTGCAAATGTAAGAATTCCTTCTTTTTTACTGCAGCATAGTATACCATTATGTAGATGTACCACAATTTTTAAATCTATTAATCTGCAGATGGGCACTTAGGCTGTTTTCAAATCTTAGCTATGGTGAATTGTTCCACTATAAACATACGAATGCATATATCCTTTCTGATTGGTATTTCTAGTTTCTTGGGATATATTCCTAGAAGTGGGATCATTGGGTCCAATGGGAGTTCCATTTTTAGTTTTGTGAGGAAATTCCATACTGTTCTCCACAGTGGCTGCATTCCATACTGTTCTCCTCCAGTCTACATTCCCACCTGCAGTGTACGAGGAACTCCCATTGGACCCAATGATCCCATTTCTAGGAATATATGCCAAGAAACTAGAAACACCAATCAGAAAGAATATATGCATTCGTTGTTCATAGTGGCACAATTCACCATAGCTAAGATTTGAAAACAGCCTAAGTGCCCATCTGTATCCTTGCCAGCACTTGTCCTTTGTTGATTTGTTGATAATAGCCATTCTAACAGATGTGAGATGGTACTGCATTGTCATATTGATTTGCATCTCTTGGATGATTAGTGATTTTGAGTATGTTTTCATATTTCTCTTGGCCTTCTTTATGTTTTTTTGAAAAGTATCTATACAGGTCTGTTGCCCATTTTTTATTGGATTGTTTGTTTTCCTTTTGTTAAGTTATATGAGTTCCCTGTAAATATTGGATATTAAAACCATATTGGTAATAACATTGGGAAATATGTTCTCCCATGCAGTGGGCTTTCTTGTTGTTTTGTTTATAGTTCCTTTTGCTGTGTAAAATATTTTTATTTTACTGTAGTCCCATTTGTTTATTGTCTCTTTAGTGTCCATTGCCCTAGGAGTGGTATCAGTGAAGGAATTGCTTTGGCCTATGTCCGAGATTTTGCAGCCTTTGAATTCCTCTAGTATTTTTATGGTTTCCCATCTTATGTTTATGTCCTTTATCCATTTTGAGTTATTGTGTGTTTTTTTGTATATGATGTAAGTTAGTGGTCTAGTTTCATTTTTTTGCAGGTATCTGTCCCATTTTCCCAGTACCATTTATTGAAGAGACTGTCTTTATGCCACTGTATGTTCTTGCCTCCTTTGTCAAATAGTAATTGACCATAGTGGTTTGGGTTGATTTCTGGGTTCTCTATTCTATTCCATTCATCTATATGTCTGTTCTTGTGTCAGTACCAGGCTGTTTTGAGAAGAGTGGCTTTGTAATACAGCTTGATAGCTGATATTAAGATCCCACCTGCTTTGTTCTTCTTTCTCAGGATTTCTGCAGCTATTTGGGATCTTTTTTTTTTTTTCCAGATGAATTTTTGGGAAGTTCGTTCTAGGTCTGGGAAATATGCTGTTAGTATTTTTAATGGGGAATGCATTGAATCTATAGATTGCTTTGGGTAGTCTGGACATTTTATTTTATTTTTTAAGTATATTTTATTGATTTTTTTACAGAGAGGAAGAGAGAGGGAGAGAAAGTTAGAAACATGGATGAGAGAGAAACATCCATTAGCTGCCTCCTCCACACTGCCTACTGGGGATGTGCCCACAATCAAGGAACATGCCCTTGACCAGAATCGAACCCAGACTCCTCAGTCCTCAGCCCAACACTCCATCCACTGAGTCAAACTGGCAAGGGCTAGTATGGACATTTTAATGATGTTGATTCTACCAATCCATGAACAGGGTATGTTCTTCCATCTGTTTATTTCTTCACCTATCTCTTTTTTCAGTGTCCTGTAGTTTTTCAAGTATAGGTCTTTTACCTCCTTGGTTAAGTTTATTCCTAGGTATCTTGTTTTTTTTTTGTTTTTTTTTTGTTTTGTGTGTGTGTGTGTGTGTGTGTGTGTGTGTGTTATGATAAAAGGGATTGCTTTTTTAGTCTCTGTAAGTTCACTATTAGTGCATAAAAATGGCATAGATTTCTTGGTGTTAATTTTGTATCCTACACATTGCCAAATTCATCTATTAAGTCTAATATTTTTTGATGGAGTCTTTAGGGTTTTCTATGTACAGTATCATGTCATCTGTAAATAAGGATAGATTTACTTCTTCTTTTCTAATCTGGATGCCTTTTATTTCTTCTTCTTGTCTGATCATAATGGCTAGTACTTCTAGTACTATGTCAAACAGGAGTGGTAGGAGTGGGAATCCCTGTCTTGCTCCTGTTCTTAGGGGAAATGGTTTTAGTTTTTGTCCATTGAGTATGATGTTTGCTGTGGGTTTATCATATATGGCTTTTATTTATTTATTTATTTTTAAATATATTTTATTGATTTTTCACAGAGAGGAAGAGAGAGGGATAGAAAGTCAGAAACATCGATGAGAGAGAAACATCGATCAGCTGCCTGTTGCACACCCGCTGCTGGGGATGTGCCCTCAGCCACGGTACATGCCCTTGACCGGAATCGAACCTGGGACCCTTCAGTCCGCAGGCTGACGCTCTATCCACTGAGCCAAACCGGCTTCGGCCATATATGGCTTTTATTATGTTGAGGTATGATCCTTATATTCCCACCTTGCTGAAAGTTTTTTATCAAGAAAGGGTGTTCGATTTTGTCAAATTCTTTTTCTGCATCAATTGATATGACTATGTGATTTTTATCTCACAATTTGTTTCTGTGAGGTATTACATTTATTGATTTGTGGATATTGTACCATCCCTGCATCACCAGGATAAATTCTATTTGGTCATGGTGTATGATCTTTCTGATGTACTGCTGGATCCAATTTGTTAGAATTTTGTTGAGGGTTTTAGCATCTATTTTCATGACAAATATTGACCTGTAATTCTCTTTCATTGTGTTGACTTTATCTGGTTTTGGTATTAAGGTGATACTGGCATCATTCAATGAGTGTGGAGATGCTCCCTCCTCTTGAATTTTTTGGAAAAGTCTGAGGAGATAGGTTTTAGTTCTTCCTTGAATGTTTGGTAAAAATCCTTGCAAAGCTGACTGGCCCCTGGATTTTGTTTGGGGGAAGCTTTTTGAAGACTGCTTCAATTTCTTCCATAGTTATCAGCCCAGGAGATTTTTAGATTCTTCCTGATTGAATTTTGAAGGTTGTATTTTTCTAGGAATATGTCCATTTCCTCCAGGTTGTCTAGTTGTTGGACTCAAGTTGTTCATAGTATTTTTTTTTTAACAATCCTTTGTATTTCTGTGGGGTCTGTTGTTATTTCTCCTCTTTCATTTCTGATTTTGTTTATTTTGGTGCTCTCTCTTTCCTTCTTGGTGAGCCTGGCTAGAGGTTCATCAATCTTGTTTATCCTTTCAAAGAACCAGCTCTTGGTTGTATCGATCTTTTGTATTTATTTTTATTTTTTATTTTTATTTATTTTTTTGGTCTCCATGTCATTTATTTCTCCTTCCTTCTGCTCACTCTGGGCTTTTCTTGTTGCTCTCTTTCTACTTCTTTAAGTTGTAGAGTTAGATGATTTGCTACAATTTTTTTTTTTTTTGAGGTAGGCCGGTAGAGCTATAAACTTCCCTGTCAGGACTGCTTTCATTCTGTCACAGAGATTTTGGATAGCTGTGTTTGATTGTCAGTAGTTTCCAGGATGTTTTAAATTTATTCTTTGATCTCTTTGTTTTATAACATGCTATTCAGCTTCCAACTGTTTGAATTGTTTCTATTGTAGTTTATTTCTAATATTATGCCATTGTGGTCTGAGAAGATGCTTGATATGATTTCGATCTTCTTGAATTTGGGGAGGCTTTGCATGTGACCCAATATGTGTTCTATTTTTGAAAATGTCTCAGGTGCACTTGAAAAGAATGTATATTTTGCTACTTTGGGGGAAAATGTTCTGAAGATGTCAATTAAGTCCATCTTATCTAGTGAGTCATTTAGGATTTCTGTTTCTTTGCTGATGTCAATGTTATATTAAAGTCCCTAGTATGATTGTATTGTTGTTGACCTCTCCCATGATATCTTCCAGGAGTATTTTTATGTATTTGGGTGCTCCTGCATTGGGTGCATATGTTTACCAGGGTTATAATATCTGATTGTGTTGATCCCTTTAGTATTATAAAGTGGCCTTCCTTATCTCTTGCTATGGCCATTGCTTTGAGGTCTATTTTGTCAGATATAAGTATTGCTAGCCCAGTTTTTTTTTTTTCATTTCCATTTGCCTGAAAGTTATTTTTTCATCCCTTCACTTCCAGTCTGTGTGAGTCCCTTTTCTGAGGTGGGTCTCTTGTAGACAGCATTTATATGGGTCATATTTTTTTATCCATTCAGTCTTTTGATTGGAGCATTTTGTCTGTTTATGTTTAAAATTATTATTGATAGGTACTTGTTTGTAGCCATTTTTATGTTTTGTGCCTGTGTTCTTTCCCACCTTTTTATTTCCTCTTTTCTTTACATCAGTCCCTTTAATATTTCTTGCATTGCTAACTTGGTAGTGATGAACTCTCTTAGCCTTTTTTTTGTCTGTGAAGCTCCTTATTTCCACTTCAATCCTATCTAATAAAAGAGTAATATGCAAATTTGACCATACCTTTGCCACACCCACTAGCCAATCAGTAGCAAATTATGCAAATAAACTCCAGCCAAGATGACTACTGCCACTGAGAACAGGAGGAAGGCTTGGGTTTCCCCAACAAGAGAGGAAGCCAAGCTTTCTGCCTCCCTAGGCCTCCACTCAATGTTACAAAGTTTTAATTATAAAAGATACAGAAATGGCGGCAGCCACTGAGCTGGAGAGAACAGAGGGTTGGGTTTCCCTGGCAACAGAGGAAGCCAAGCTTTCAGTCTGTCGTTGCTGGCCTAGGCCTCCACTCTATACTACAAAGTTTCAAACAGAAATGGCTGCCACCAGGGAGTGAGTGAGCAGAAGGCTTGGCTCCGCTCCAGGTTACAAAGTTTCAATTGTAGACATAGATTAATCCCAGATTGCAGGGCCTCCACTTGGGTCGCTGGGGGCGTCGCCAGCCTAAAAACCTCCACAGGCCCTCACCCAGGCTGTCCCTCACCCCAAGGGAACTCCCACCCTGATCTGGGACACTCTTCAGGCCAAATCAGCTGGCCCCACCCATGCACCAAGGCCTCTATCCTAGCTAATAAAAGAGTAATTTGCAGCTTGACCATCACTCCAACACACAAGAGGATTGCTTCCATATGGTCAAAGATTCTGCCTCCATGTGGACATAAAATGGCCACCACAAGATGGCCAGCAGGGGAGGGCCGTTGGAGGTTCCAGGCCCTGCAAGGGAGGGCAGTTGTGGGCAATCAGGCCAGAAGGGGGAGGGCAGTTGGGAGGGACCAGGCCTGCAAAGGAAAGCGGTTGGGGGCAATCAAGCCTGCAGGGGAGGGCAGTTAGGGGTGACCAGGCCGGCAGAGGAGGGAAGTTGGGAGAAAACAGGCTGGCAGGGGAGCAGTTAAACATCAGTCAGGCTGGCAGGGTAGTGGTTAGTGGGTGATCAGGCAGGCAGGCAGAAGCAGTTAGGGACAATCAGGG